>JASANF010004067.1:0-16552 GCA_030248245.1 Trissonchulus sp. WLG1_4 | reverse complement strand
GGTCGGGTTTTATGGCGCGGGTTGGGTCGCGGTCACCCACGAGTGTCGAGCCGCGGGTTGGTTTGGGTCGCGGGTCGAAAATTCTGACCCGCGTTTACCCCTGGTTTTGGCTGCACTGCCCGTATGTTTCTTATATATACAGTAATAATACACACAGGTGTTGACCATTTATCACTGTTTTGCGTAAATTTGATGAATTTTCGTCAATATATAAGTTATATTTACCATGCGTAATAATGCTATGAGCCATTATGTATACTAATTGAAACAACTAAAGCGGCAACTGTCCCTTATTTAGTTTAATTAAAGCTGTCCCTTATTTGGTATAAGCTGTCCCCTAATAGGCGCCAGCTGTCCCTAAATTGGTGCATTTTGAAAATTTTAGCCCCAAGTCTTAAAACCTTCGTAAAAAATTTAAATCAACGTGAAACTAAAAAAACTAAATGCCAAAAGATAGCTTAATGAATAGGCTTCAAAGTGATATAAAAATTATAGCGATTAACCAAAAATTTTACTTGCGCCACTGAAAAATAAGTCCATTTTGAAATCCTTGAAACACGGATTCTTGACTACACAACTGGACGAGCATGTAATCTCTCGCACCGCCACCCATAAAAAACTGATATTACAAATCCAAGTTTGCAGCGATATAGATAATTGGATGGGCTATCAGGTGATGCCTCTCATGTGACATAAATTGACCAATCAAGTCTGCGCCGTGCAAAATAAGAAATTTTGTCCCTTATTTGGGATTGTCCCTTAATCGGTGCAACCCCCTTAGGTGTCGCTTTGGGCAAAACTAGCAGTTTGTTCAGAAGGGGCCATTATGTGTAATTTGTTTGATGTAAAAGGAAATTAAGTGCACATTAAGCATTGCAATGTATACACACAACTTTAATTTTAAAGTTGCCCTTTTAAACGTTATTATAGTTAATAACTGCGTCTGGTGATTAAAGAGTGTCGTAACTCGGACTAGGACTAGGTTCGGAGCAAGTGCGATCGTGTAAATTGGCCTTAAGTTTTGAAACAGCACCCTGTTCAAAAATTATAAGGCATACAGACTAGCGGTGCCTTAACCAAAAGCAAAATCCATAAAAGGCATTCTTATAACTAGTGAACAGGATAAAAATTAGTAAAAAAGTTACTATACCTGCCAGTTAAACAATTGAAAAAATAAAGCCGATAAATTTCAAAAAAGTGCCGAAACCTGGATCTGAACTAGGTAGCATTAGATCTTCAGTCTAACGCTCTCCCAACTGTGCTATTTCGGCTTGTTCAAAATCTGCTTTAAATTCTTTAACTGTTGATGATTGATAAACGTTTAGTTTGATGTGTTAGCCAGATTTACACAGCCATCAGTTAGTTGAACCAATGTTCTATATTCTTAGGGAAGGATGTCACGTGGCACGCAAGTGTTTGCTGAATGATTGTTCAAAACATAATTCTCCCGCACTGTCCCAATAAAATCACGAAACCAGTTATTGACAATAAGAACCACAAACCGTTGGCTCAGGTGTTCGAATGGCCGACTATTAATCTGAAGCCTGAAGGTTCGAATCCGTCTCCCGTTTTTACGCGGCCCCTCCGCGTATATACTATATTCAGAATCTCTGGTTTCTATGTTATTTCGGGTAGGTCGAATTTCCAGTGTTAAATAACACTAGAAGGGTAGGTAGGTCGATCATTCGCTTAAACTTCGGACAGACGACAGACGATGCAATTGAGAATATCGAATAAAGAAAAAAGCAACAGCCGGAGTGGAATTGAACCACCAGCCTTCCGTTTCTTTGACGGACGCTCTACCATTTGAGCTACCGGCCTTGGTCAAAAACTTTTAATGACTTCTATGCAAATGACGACACCGAGAGTACGTAGCAGCAAGGTGTTGTGAGTTTGTGACAGGCAAAAATCACAAGTAAGACTGATATCGCAAAGCTTTTATTAGAGAGTTAGGCCTATCTCCATTTTATATACAACTCTTGCCTTACAGTTGTCAACATCAATAAAGAACATTTACATATATTATTTGTCAGTTAGTGCTACTTAAAAACATACTATATTCATCAGATAAACCATTGTTTTCGTGGCCTCACTGTGTTGTGGTTAACACTCTGGACTAGGAATCCAGTAACCCGAGTTCAAATCTCGGTAAGGTCTTCCTTTTTTTCAAAATTAGCTGTGATTTTCAAAAAATGTATCACTTTCTAACTTTAACATTTTTTATAATCACCAGTAATACTTTGGAGCTCCTCAGCATTAAATGTGTGCTGCGATTAGAAACTAAAAATCATTTTATCCGCAATTAACGGCCGCGTTTAATATTTCCTATGGAATATTGACACTCAAGTCTCACTGTAGCGGTCACAATGTAGCAACTTCTCGCTCAGCGAACGAGCTTGTTGATGCTTCAATTTTATCAGTTTAAGTGGAACGACACTGCAGGTTTGTATGTAACAGTGTTCGAAAGGCCTACCCTTTCTTTCAGCGTAATTTAACACTGAAATTTTGACCTGACAGAAATATCAGGTAACGATGTCCATGCACAGATTCAACAAATTCTATACAAACCAAGTATAAAGTACCTGTTGCGCTGTGGCGCAACAGGAAAAACTGGAGAAACTCAGACGGACAGAATGAGCTCAGCACCAAAACAGACGCATTCGGCACACACTCACGTTCACATACACACGCACTATCGCACATATCGAACCATACACAAACGCACACACAATTTTCACCAAACTACACCTTTCCATCGTTCACATCTCATTCTAAAGAGGCCTGCTGCGCTGTGGCTCAGCAGGAAAAAGGTTTAGAGTAGCCTCGGAATATCTGATATTAAGCATGTCTAGGTTGTCAGTGGAAAATGAAGATTGACATCAAACTGACTTGTTTTGATTCATCTCGATTAGAAATTTCAGAACATCGTAATAGAAATAATGCACCATTTTTTACTGAAAATTCTAAACTATTATCTGTGTCGATAGTTTCTGGAGCCTCTGTCTAACGTATTGGACATGGTTTGAACTGAGTCTCCACTTACCAGACATTGAGTATTGCAGAGTAATGGATTAATTTCTTAATCGGCTTAATCCGTACATATATCTTGCCATGTTGCTGTCTCGCATCTATCTTTTTCCGGTGTTTGTTTTTATTCTAGTGCCCGGCACCTTCATTATATGGTAGGTTAATTACTCAATTTTAACACAGAGTAGTTTCACTCTATGCTATTGACACTAGTTTTAACCATAGATGCGTAGGGGGAGGTTTGACCGTATATTTGTTTAAGAATTTGTTATATAACTTTAAGAAGTCACGATTTCAATGAGCGCAAATAGTTCTATAGGAAGCGAGTAGGACAATGTCTCACTCTTTTTCTAAGAATTAGTGATACCTACACTATTTTCTGCTTTTGCTATTTAGGTTTGTTTATGTTCTGTGTTTTGCTATATGCGGTTTGTTGCATATTTGTTTTAGTTACTTCATTGCGACTGCTAATAATCATGTTGGAAAAGGCTTGCCGTATATCAGGTTAGTTAAAGGTATTAATTATAATTATACATACGTATACATACATACATACATACATACATACATACATACATACATACATACATACATACATACATACATACATACATACATACATACATACATATACAACGTACGCACGCATATATTTTCCCTTCTTTTCTTTCTTTTCTTTTTTTATTTCTTGCTCTTCCTGTTTTGTTTTATTTAATACTTTTATCGATTGCCTTTAAATTTGATATTGTCACTATACGGTGTCTTATTCGTGATTTAAGTATGCTAATGAATGTTAAAGTAATAAACATTGTGAGAATAAATTGACATGTTTTTTGTTTTTCAGTATGACTGGCTCCTATGCACCAGAAAGTTGCATTTTTGCACAATTGCTCAATATTGCTGCTGTGCTAAGTAAGTGCTATTTTTACTCTACTTATTAACTAATTAACTAATAATTGATAACTAATTATATTTATTTTACACTGAATACCTGTACATGGCTAGTTTCCTCCTACTGATCTGTTTAGCTGGCGTATTCTGGGTTTGAACCACATTGGCTGTTTAAATAACAGCACTCACCCAATCACGGCTAAGCGCCGCCTACTCACTACTGTTATTTTAATAGTGCTCTGGATTTTTATTAATATTAATATTAATATAAATAGTAGACCCCAAAAAATTTTATTATAAGTATTAATATTAATAGAAACACAATTTTATGTTAACTTTAATATTAATGTAAATAGCCAGTCGAAAATTTTTTCATATTAATATTAATATAAATAGCATTTATGATTTTATTTTTAGTATTAATATAAATGAAAATTAAAATTAAATTAATTAATTAAATTAAAAAAAATAATATTAAAATCTTTTTTAATTTAATTTTAATATTAATATAAATATGAATTGAATTTTCACGCTAAGGGTCAATAAAACATAGAAAACACACAATTTCCTGTGATCATACAAAAAAGATTGCATGTCATTGACAAAATGACAGCCTAAACGACTGCCTATTCAAACACTATTAAAAATACTATTAAAAATACAGCTATTTTTAATATTAATAGTGCCTATAAATTTTATTAGTAATATTAATATAAATAGCGTGCCTAATTTATTTTTAATTTTAATATTATTATAAATAGCCAACCTTATTTATTTTTAATTAAATATTAATATAAATAGCGCAGCTCATTTATTTTTAATATTAATATTAATAAAATAATTAATATTAAAAGTATTTTTAATAACGATTTTTAATATTAATACAAGTCTAGTGGGTCTAGTTTAAGATGTTAAATTCCAGCGCAACTTAAGGTAGCGCTCAGCAACAAAACTCATGTTTGGCGCTCAGCTCATGCAATAAATAGCAATACCACTTTAATTGTATATCAAAGAGACATCAAAAAAACCTATTTACAATACAATTCAGCACTTTAATGTGAACGTGTCAAATTTTATGACCATGTTGAATTTCCTATTCACACTAATTTTGTTTTTGACCTAGCTCAGCGAAACTTCAACCGATTTTGATGATCTTGGTATCAATAGAAAGATCTCTCAAAAATCTAGACGTGATTGATCTTCGATTTTTCATTTTTATTTTTGATTTTGCAAAAAATCGATTTTTTAAAAATCAGTCGTGTTTGAGCGACTACAAAAAGTGCTGCGGGCCAAAATTTGAAAATAGAAAAACTTTCACGTCTGCATTTATATTCTTTCTTTCATTGTGCAAACTTTCAACTCAATCGCAAACGGCAGCTGGGACCCAGGTCCAAAAAAAGTAGTCAATTTCGCTACGCAAAAATGTAAGGTTTGCCCACACGTTTCACTTTTTCAAAAATTAGACCTTTCCTAGGACTGCATATTTCCGTTGAAAAAGTTACCAGAAGTCATACTCAATTTTTTAAGAAATTAAATCAAATATTTGACATTTTCAAAGATTTATCAGCTTTGTAGGTTTTTCATTTTGGATTTGCTATTTTTACGGCTAAATAACTCAGCAAAACTCCAACGTATTCTTAAGTTTAATACATCAATTTAAAGCTAAGAAACCGCATATTTCATCGATATGAGTAATCATTTTATATGGAAACAAAAATTTTTTTGCTACGGCTACAAAATTGTCCAAAAAATTAAAAAAAATTTTTTATCACAATATGCACATCTAATGAAAGCTATTTTCATTTTGAACAACTTTCCTTCAAGACATTATGGTCAAAAATGTCGCTGAAAAAAATTAAACGCCAAAGTCGGTTCCCCTGAGCGCCACCTTAATACGTAAAAATTTTTTGAATTTTGAAAAATTTTGGTAAAAATTCAAATGTAAAGAGATTTGTTCCAACATGGGCTGATTTTGATTAGTCACAAAGGTTGAATTTTAAAAGGCCCATAACGGACAGTAGAAATGACGGACAACGGAGAAATTGACATCAATCGTATAGATTTAAGGAGGGCTTTAAAATAAGGGGTCACATGACCGCGTCACGTGAGTGTACCCTGAGATATTTATTTCGTCGTAATCTGAAGTGCCAGTTGGTCATGTGACATCTCTTTCGAAAGCCCTTCTCGCCAGCAATCCAATGATGCTATTCTTGTGTCCGTCCGAGTTCTCTAAGACCAGTTATAGCGCCTTTAAGGATTTGAGAAAATGAACACTTTTCGTAATGTAGTAATTACGATTTAATTATGATAACAGTGTTCTATGGTGTGAAACCCTTAAAATCTCCATAACTTTTGTTATGGGGGTCGCAGACACTTGGGAGTTTCACCATTCGATTGGTGAGACAAACTGCTGTCAAGTGACGGTCACATGACCCCTTTACTGTAAATTGACGTAGTTTTGTCCTTGAAACCTGGACAAAAACCGCTATAAACAGCCCCAGACGCTTTTTATCAAAAAATTATGCATATTTATACGCTTACCACAGGATGTACTACATTTTTGCAAAGTATCTTGAAAAATCTGTCATTATCATTATTTTTAGTATAGTTCATACAAGTCTAGTGCGTCTAGTTTAGACTAGTTAGACCATGTCGTATTTATCTTAGTGAAGTCTATTTTATTTTTCATTCTTTGAAAAATGAGCAAAAAATTTTTAAATTTTTGCCTAAATTCAATTGCTCAGAGATTTGATCGCTCATGGTGTGATCTGTACAATTAGCCCCTTTTAGGAAAAATTTTCAGGGGCCATAGCTTTTGATACGGTAGTGGTCCAATTATAACTTTAACGTCATTTAAGAGGAAATTGTTAGAGCTTTCAAATGACGGGTCACATGACCCTGTCACGTGACGTTTAGCGTACGTCAAAATTTAGAAAGTGAAATTTAGACTTATTTTCAGGAAGTTGCGCCATCATGTGATATGTCATTTGAAAGCGCTAGAAATTGTCTTTCCAATGACGTAAGTTTTATCTTTCTACGATGCTCCTAGCCTAAGCTGTGGCCATTTTTGTGGTTAACCTCCAGAAATAACTAACTACAAAAATGGCCTGTCGCGGAGGATTCTGCGGAGGAAAAATAACTCCATTTTACGCCCTTTTAAACGCAAAGTCACAGCTTAGCAGTGTAGTATGAAGCATTAACGCTTCTTTTAGACATTTTGCTGAAACAAATGCTAAGTACCGTGGTTTCAGCAACAACGTTTAAACGTTGCTCATAGCAACAGACAAATAACTCCGTTTTACGTTGCGTATAACTTTGGAACCAAGCGGCTGCACGAGATTCGAAAGTTAAACGTCTTAATATCACACATGGTTCTAACTGATATTTTAATGTGGAGTAGATATTTTCATTATCATTATGAATAGGATAGTATAAGTATATTAACAAGTCTAGTGCGTCTAGTTTAGACTAGTTAGACCATGTTGTATTTATCTTAGTGAAGTCTATTTTATTTTTTATTCTTTGAAAAATGAGCAAAAAATTTTTAAATTTTTGCCTAAATTCAATTGCTCAGAGATTTGATCACTCATGGTGTGATCTGTACAATTAGCCCCTTTTAGGAAAAGTTTTCAGGGGCCATAGCTTTTGATACGGTAGTGGTACAATTATAATTTTAACGTCATTTAAGAGGAAATTGTTAGAGCTTTCAAATGATGGGTCACATGACCCTGTGACGTGACGTTTAGCGTACGTCAAAAATTAGAAATTGAAATTTAGACTTATTTTCAGGAAGTTGCGCCATCATGTGATATGTCATTTGAAAGCGCTAGAAATTGTCTTTCCAATGACGTAATTTTTATCTTTCTACGATGCTCCTAGCCTAAGCTGTGGCCATTTTTGTGGTTAACCTCCAGAAATAACTAACTACAAAAATGGCCTGTCGCGGAGGATTCTGCGGAGGAAAAATAACTCCATTTTACGCCCTTTTAAACGCAAAGTCACAGCTTAGCAGTGTAGTATGAAGCATTAACGCTTCTTTTAGCCATTTTGCTGAAACAAATGCTAAGTACCGTGGTTTCAGCAACAACGTTTAAACGTTGCTCATAGCAACAGACAAATAACTCCGTTTTACGTTGCGTATAACTTTGGAACCAAGCGGCTGCACGAGATTCGAAAGTTAAACGTCTTAATATCACACATGGTTCTAACTGATATTTTAATGTGGAGTAGATATTTTCATTATCATTATAAATAGGATAGTATAAGTATATTAACAAGTCTAGTGCGTCTAGTTTAGACTAGTTAGACCATGTTGTATTTATCTTAGTGAAGTCTATTTTATTTTTTATTCTTTGAAAAATGAGCAAAAAATTTTTAAATTTTTGCCTAAATTCAATTGCTCAGAGATTTGATCACTCATGGTGTGATCTGTACAATTAGCCCCTTTTAGGAAAAGTTTTCAGGGGCCATAGCTTTTGATACGGTAGTGGTACAATTATAATTTTAACGTCATTTAAGAGGAAATTGTTAGAGCTTTCAAATGATGGGTCACATGACCCTGTGACGTGACGTTTAGCGTACGTCAAAAATTAGAAATTGAAATTTAGACTTATTTTCAGGAAGTTGCGCCATCATGTGATGTGTCATTTGAAAGCGCTAGAAATTGTCTTTCCAATGACGTAATTTTTATCTTTCTACGATGCTCCTAGCCTAAGCTGTGGCCATTTTTGTGGTTAACCTCCAGAAATAACTAACTACAAAAATGGCCTGTCGCGGAGGATTCTGCGGAGGAAAAATAACTCCATTTTACGCCCTTTTAAACGCAAAGTCACAGCTTAGCAGTGTAGTATGAAGCATTAACGCTTCTTTTAGAGATTTTGATGAAACAGATGCTAAGTACCGTGGTTTTAGTAACAACGTTTAAACGTTGCTCATAGCAACAGACAATTAACTCCGTTTTACGTTGCGTATAACTTTGGAACCAAGCGGCTGCACAAGATTCGAAAGTTAAACGTCTTAATACCACACATGGTTCTAACTGATATTTTAATGTGGAGTAGATATTTTCATTATCATTATGAATAGGATAGTATAACTATATTAAACAAGTCTAGTGCGTCTAGTTTAGACTAGTTCGACCAAATCTATAACTTGACGTAATTTATTGTATGACAACGAAAATTTTTTGAAAAATTTTTTAAAACTTAATCAAATTTGTATTACAATGCGATTTGATCGCATATGAGGTGATTATAGGTAGTCACCAAAGGGTAGAATTCCAGGAGCCATAACTTTTGTTAGGGCTATGGTATCGACGTGAAACTTGTTTTATATGCTTGCGTTCATCAAGTGCTATCGATTCATGGGGCGCATGATGACGTAAACGGCGACCAAGAGTCAGTATATAATAATAATCATACGTGACTGGCCGTTGCGTCCGTAAACGTCATGTAAGGTATCATTCGAAAGCCCCTTCAATTCTGAGTTGAATGCTGTCTATTTTATGTTTCTACGTCAACGTTGAAGCAAGTTATAACGATTTCAATTTTTTCGAACTTTTGTTCAATACGTTTATGGTGTGAGTAGTAGAGGAGGAATTTTTTCGAACAAAATTGTTTTCTAAAAAGAACTTTTGACCATAACTTATTTCAGGTACCACGTAAAAGGTTCTAGTTTTCAAAGCTAGACAGGGCAGAAGACGGGCTTTCATTTGATACCAAAAAAGCTATACGTTAACGCTGACTTATATACCGAAAAACGTCTTTGACCACATAATAATGTTTTTCAGCCACCACGGTTTTGGTAATAACTGTTTTTAGGTTCCACCAAAAATTTTCTAGTTTCCGCAGTTAGATAGTTCAGAAAAGGCGCTTTCAATTGACACTAACCAAACTATAGATTCCGGCTGACATGTTCCCAATAGCGTCAAAATACATTTGAAATATTAATAATACTGGACCACCGCCATGGTTTTGGTCATAATTTTTTTCAAGTACCGCGTAAAAAGATTTAGTTTTCGCTGATGGATATCTAAGGGTTAGAGCTTTCATTTGATACCAAAAAAGCTATAGGTCACCGCTGACTTATATGTCGAAAAACGTCAAAATATTTGAACTAAATATTACGTCAATTTTAGCGCAGTTTAGGCTATAACTTTATTCCGGCACCGCGTGAAAAGTTCTTATTGTCACTGTTAGTTAGGGCAGAAAAAGAGCTTTCCGGTGATACCAAAAACTTTATGATATGTTACGATACGTAACGTTACGTTATGATAATTTTTATTTTTTTGTAACCGGTTTAAAGGTTAAACGGTTTCTTTTATCGATTAACTGTGAATAGAAAACTTTTTGCCCATGACTTCTGCTATCTAATAAAAAAAAGACGACGTTTCTACTTTGAGTGGTTCCTGAGTTATTATCATTTCTCTTTTTTGCCGAAAAATTTATATAGTATAGTAAGGTAATTATGTAAATATTATGTAAATATTATGTAAATATTATGTAAATATTATGTAAATAATATGTAAATATTATGTAAATATTATGTAAATATTATGTAAATATTATGTAAATATTAACTACAAAACTGTTCTTTTGACAGGACATTTCCTTCGTCAAAATATGCAATAAGAAATTTCTGGCAACTATGGCAATGGCATGTGTTTCCGACAAACTTATTGATTTCAACACCTATTAACAAGCACTGAAACTAAATCAAGTAAATTTAGACAGGCATTAGTGCTTTTTATACATAAAAATACATAAAAACACCTGAAATATTTTGGGTAAAATAAGCAGAATTTGCACTCGGCAAAATATTCTTGCTTTGCCCCTTTTGGGGCATGCTTGTTTTCGCTGAGAAAACTTTGAGACTACTTTGCGCAATTTTAAAAATATTTATTTTTGAATTTCTACAATGTGTTTTGTCTACCTGTTTTAAAACTTGGCAAAAATTTGCTCCTATTTTAAGGATTTAAAATTTTAGGGCGGCCTTGTCGGCCAAATTTTTGGGGTCCTTACATATTGTTTAACCAAAGATACCCTAAATTTTAAATAATTTTCCCCAAAGTGCCAATTTTAGTGAATTTTGTTCAATTCTTCGAGACGCTCCCCCCGGCCCATCAATTTCTGGGGGTCGCCATCATCTCCCTCTGATAGATGTGTGCCTCCAGCCCTTTTTGGGTGAGCAATTAGCTCAATTTTGTGTCAGCATTTTTCAGTGGGCGTTTGCGTTTACCTGCGCCACTGTGAAATTGTGGAATTGCATCGGTTCGCCACAGAGCGACATTGGCTGATTCTGCGAGTCAGTGGGATATGTCTCTGGATTGGATATTTGGCCGCTTTTGGTATCAGTCTTGCGGCTAATTTTCAGGTACTAAATTTGTCGACAACTAGCCAAATTTTTTGCTTCATCTTTTTATATGTGAACAAAAAATGACAACTAAAGTTTATAGTTTGCATTTGCTTGTAAACATACGTTGACACGGGTGTTTAATCTGGGGGTCCTGTACCGACATTTTGACTGCCCTTGTATCAAGTCAGACAAAAAATGACTGTGTTTTAGCAAAATAATTAACGATTTTTTAAAAATGTGGTCAAAATACTTTGTTTTGTTGTAAAAACTTGTTGTTTCTCAAATTGCATATACTAGTATTTTTTTTATTTGGGCAACCTCAAACATCAAGTTTTAGGTTTTGACTGATGAAATCTGGGGTAAGGAAGGGAATTCCGACCGTCGCTTTTTAAGAGGGGTGTTTCTCGCCTGCATTTTTTCACTTCGAATTTTTACAATTTTGTGATGAGAAATCTAGTCTGAAAGGGGGGAGTGAAAATATTAAATGGATCCTGCCCAGAGGGGGTTGTAAGAAAAAGAGGGGGACGGGTCAACCCCTCACAACCACAGGCCTTGAGGGAGGGCCCTGAAAATCCAAGCAAACGTGGGTAAAATGACAGTTTTTCCAAATATTGGCAAAATTTTCGGTATTTTTAGTTGATCAGGGCTCTCACAAAACCAAAACCGAAGGTCCACCCAATTCCCTAATTTTAACCCCGTTACAAATGAATGTCGTGAGTGATCCCCCCTAGATGGGTCAATTACCATTCCAGTTTATTGTTGATCCCAAAATTTGGCCGTAGAGCCCCCCGTGTATTGCGTGAACCCCCCCCCCCTGATGGGCAAATGACCATCCCAGTTGATTGTTGCAGGAGAGCCGCATGTTCAAAACGCACATGGTGGGGGCGTTCATGGCGTTCGGCCTGGGCCTGGTTTACATCTGGGTCCAGACCGGCCTCAGCTACGCCATCCGGCCGGTGCTGTGCAGTCGATGGATTGCCCATTTGCGCCTGGTCCTCTGCATTCTGACCACTGTCTTTTTTGTGTCAAGTAAGTCTAGACTAGGTATAGAATAGTCTCATACCGTGTTTAGACTAGGACTGTGTTTAGACTGCACTATTTTGTGTTAAGATTAGTCCATACTGTGTTTAGACTAGTCTATGCTGTGTTCAGATTAGTGTGAACTGTATTTAAACTAGTCTCGACTGTGTTTTGACTAGTCTAGACTGTGTTTGGACTAGCCTAGACTGTAATTTGACTAGTCTAAAACTGTATTCAGACTAGTCTAGACTCTAGAGCCTATATAAGCAAAACTAACAAGTGAGCAATATGATCTAAACGAGCTATTCATGGGAATAAAATAAATGGTTCGAGAATTTGAAAAAATAAAGACGAGCAGTTTAGTCGGAATAAAATGAATGAATGAACTCGAATCTGCTATAATATACTTTATCACTAATTAAAGAAATATGGAAGCTGAAGCGAACAAGTTCGTCTTCTGAGTTAGAAGCTGTAACATTGTGAAGCCTGAGTGACAATATTCCAAAGGAAATATAAAACGCGGCCACATTTTGCGGAAAAATGATCTTAAATACATCTTTCTGCACACATGCACTGCTGAGTAGCTCTGAAGTCTTTGAGACAACAACGAAAAAGAGAATTGTAGACAAAATTTTGAAATCAAAAATATTGAGCTTTTTCAAAAAATAAGACTCACCGAGATTCGAAAGCGGAACACAGGACTCAGAATCCTGAATGCTAACCACTACACTATGAGAATTCTGGAAAGGACAAGTTTACTTTGACTCTCAAAAGTTCGGCTAGCCCTGTTCGGCAGCGTTCGCTGTGTGGATGGACAATAGGATCAGATTCATATTGACTCCAAATCCGATAATGCATTCAATTCATATTCAATTGATTCACTCAATTCATATTCAATTGATTCACTCAATCCAACACAGTGAATGCAGTTCATTATTATGTAGGTTCTCAACTCAAGAAAAGGGGGGGGGAGGGGGTGCGGGTCCCGGTTTGTTTATTTGTGTTTCCTCTTTGTGGGTGTGTTGTTAAAGAGGAGGGGGGGCGCGCGCGGCCGGTTGGGGGGGCAGGGAGAAGAGGGGGGGGGGGTTGTGGGGGGGGGGGGGGGGGGGGAAGGTTGAAGGGGGGTGGCGCGGGTTTGCTGCGGTTGTTTACAGTCCTTCTCGGGAACAAACTGCTAATTGTTGGTATTAGTATTGATTTCGTTTGTTGCTATTGTTTGCAACCAGCACACAACGTGTATTATATTAGGTATGTATAATTCAGAATTTTCGTCAGCTCGGTTGGCTCAGCTCGGTTGACTCAAACGGTAGTGTGCTTAGCACCTACTGAGCATCCGATTGTTGATCCGAAGGTCGGTGGATCGATTCTGTCTCGTAGCGTATTTGCATTTTGCATTCTGCGGCAGCTGTACACAGGTCTTGAGAGTTCCCCATGTTGTTATTTGCGCAATGTATGGCACAACAGCGAGGTACCTCCGCTTCTAGTGTTAATTAACACTAGAAATTTGACCTACCCAGTTTAACGTGGGAATCTGAGATTCCGAATATAGTATATATGCGGCCCCTGGGCCACGCAAAAATACAGGTTTTTAATCGTAAGATTATTGGTTTTATTTAATAATTTATGAACTGAATTTATTTTTAACTGAGTTCCACTTTAGGAAGTTTAGTGGTGTGTTATTAACTAGGATCGAAATAGCATGCTTTCGTTTTAAAATCGGCGCTGTCTCTTTTTTTTATTTCAGTGCTGTTATTTGCTCCATTACTCGGTCCCTTGCGTTCAATCCTAATTTTTTCCTCGGTAAGTAATTCCCGCAGTCCTGTAAGTATAGCCTAGAGTCCGGTTCATTCATATTCTTTTTGACTAGCACTATCGCCTAATTTGTTACGAAATTCGCAGATTTTCTTAAACCATTGTTTAGGCCAAGGTCAGTTTGTCATTCTGGCTCTGCAAAACTTTTAATTTTGTTTCATATAGTAGGGGTTTCGGTTTGTATACTTCATAAGGCGGTTTTATAAAGCCGGTTTTAGGCACGTTTTGGTATGACTAGTTTTTTTTTTGGGTTTTGTTTCGCCGTCTAAAAGGCGCGTTAGGCAATACTTAGACAGTGTCAACTCCGGTTTCATTTTTGATGAATTTATATTGTGTCTTCCGCCAAAGGCAGGAAGACGTGTAGTGGAATTGACAAGTTAGTCATGTTGTAAAAGCCCAAATAAAGTTGCTCATTTGATTACGTTTGAGTTTGTGTTGGTTGCTGACTGGTTATAACCCTTAGGGTTCAGGTGCCACAAATATTAGTGAAAAGTGCTTAGGTTTCGCTTTCAAATTTTTTGTGAAATGCAGCATATAATTTTTGTTTAGCTTACAAATTTCTGACTACAAGAAATAGCAACAGTTTTGTAATAAAACTGTATTCCTTAACATAGTGAATTTCAAAATTATTTTTTCTTTTGGTTGACTGAAACCCAGGTCAAGTTTTTACTTGAATCCTAAATCTGAAAAGTCAAGACAAAACAAATAACTAGAGTTCTGACACATATTGTGTCTGTTCAACGAATCAACTGGTAAATTTACAAAAAAATTACGCCACTCATGATTAGTTACAATCAGCTAGCAGTTGATATTACGGTATAAGCTGTCATGAGACAAAAAATGGTGGACCCTTAAGGGTAGGGGCCTATTGCATAAAACTACATTCTACATCTGTTCATCTCTACATCAATGTAGCTAAATTTACATCAGCTACATATTCCGGTTTCATAAAACAAATGTAAGATGTAGCTAGCTACATCGATGTAGCACAACGTCTGTGACATCACCGCAAATGTAGCAGATATCTACATATACTACATCTGCTACATTAATTTACTGCAATTGTAGTAGATGTAGCTACATTTGGTACAACTACCTACTACATCTGATGCAAGAGTTGCTACAATAGTATCTGACATGCTGGTCGCTCAATCGATCATAAATGCACTCCCAGAACTTGTGTTAATTACATTCTGTGAAAATAAGCAACAATTTTTCAAATTTCAATTATTTTTGAAATTCTAAACATTTTTTAGGACGAATTAAAACCACAAAATCTAGCCAGAAACGCTCCTCCTATCATTATAACCCGTAATCTGTATGCTCGTTAAACAGAAACTCGAATAAATATGAAAATGTAGGTGAAAACAGTGCCTCAGTCAAGAATGTAGCTACAGTTTTACAGTTCATGTAGTTACATTTTCTTTATGAAATCGGTGTAGAATGTAGCTACATCGATGTAAAATATCACATTATAAATTTTTTACATCGCGATGTAAATGTAGATGTAGATACATTAGATGTAATGCAGTGATGTAGCGATGTAATGTAGATACACTGGTGTAGCTTCATGAACCTGAAAAAATGTAGGTGTAGCAGTTGTAGTGTAGATGTAGTTTTATGCAATAGGCCCTAGATTTTACAAAGGTGATTAATACAAAACCGTGGTTTTATTTAGCTCTGTTGAAAATTTAAACTGGCAGCACAGCAAGTCTCTGTAATGCTAAATTTTCAACTGAGCAACATCCATGGTAATAAAAAAATTATAAAATTCGTAGCGATTCAGGCAGTATTTTGAAGAAAATTAGTAGTATATAGGGGGGATCTCAGGACACTTTGGGTGGGGAGGATCCGAGGAGCCTATCTTTAACGTGTAAAATCCTGCGAAAATCCCCCGAGGAGCTATCTTTAACGTGTAAAATCCTGCGAAAATCCTGCGAGGCTCCAGTCTAGCAAATTGGGTGGGCAGGAGCTACTGGTTTTATAAAATTTTCGATTTTAATAATAATTTTTAATTTTAATTTTTAATTTTAATAAATTTTATTAAATTTTTAATTCATTTCTTTTTCAATTTTTAATATAAAATAATTTACTATTAATATGAATTTATATTACTGTTTTTTTTGTGAATTACGTAATGTGTGTGTGGTTTTTCAATAAACACGTGCATGCCCGCAGGCCTTTTGTAAACATAAACAGATGCCAACTAGTGGCAGAAAACTAGTTAGGTAAGTTACTGTAGATTACGTATTTTAGGTAAATGAGCTGTAACTCAGCAATTAAGTGTCCGATCAACCAGATCAATAGGTCATTTTGTAGCTTATCATTAGGACTACAAGGCTATATAAAAAACTAAGCTGAATTATTACCTGATAGTTAGCTATAGCTACGTTTAGGTACCTTATTGGAAGTTTCCGGTTAAAAACATACCGCACATTTTACGGGCATG
>JASANF010004064.1:0-10000 GCA_030248245.1 Trissonchulus sp. WLG1_4 | reverse complement strand
TTTTTCGGGATAATTTTCGGGTTTTTTCCGGAAAATTTCCGGTTTTTTCGGATAATTTCCGGGTTTTTTCCGGAAAATTTCCGGGTTTTTTCCGGAAAATTTCCGGGTTTTTTCCGGAAAATTTCCGGGCTTTTTCCGGAAAATTTCCAGGTTTTTTCCGGGCTTTTCCGGATAATTTCCGGGTTTTTTCCGGATAATTTCCGGGTTTTTTCCGGAAAATTTCCGGGTTTTTTCCGGAAAATTTCCGGGCTTTTTTCGGGATAATTTTCGGGTTTTTTCCGGAAATTCTCAAAATAATTTCCGGGGTTTTTTCCGGAAAATGTCCGAATTTTTTCAGGAAAATTTCCGGATAATTTCCCAATCACCCAAAATATGGCTCATTTTACAAGGGCCAACAAAATTTTTACAAGCATCTCTTGTCACGGGGTGTAGCTGTTTTCCGACACCAGGTTCGCATATGGCATAGTCAACTATAGTGGTGCGGGGAAAAACCATATTTTCAACTTTTCGGGTCGTCCTGTGCTCCACATAAATCGGATCCATTAGTGCTCGCGGCTGTTATAACGGCCATCTTTCGTCTAACTGTTGCACTATTAAAATGGATTCTAACTACTCACGTTTCTGAGTAATAAGCCTCGAAAGTCGAAACCTTCGGGAAAAAAACCCTAATGCGGGGAAAAAACCCTATCACTTTTTTGATCTAAAAACAGGAAAAACTTTGGTTATTGACAGTTCAAAATGATGCGGGAAAAAACCCTATTTTATTTGGCGATATTTTTTTGCTAAACTCACCCATTTTTGCTACACAAGTGAGTTCATCTGGGCTAAGAACACCCGTAGACTTCATTAAAACCGTTTATTTGGCCGCAAAACGTCGTTTTTTGTCGTTTTGGCCCACACCCCGACACCCCTTACGAAACCTGTTTTGGTGATGTTTCACCAAAATTTGACCTTTTTTGGAATATTTAGGCTTTAGCTGCTGCGTACCACTTCAATTCCTTTTTTGGAATATTTAGGCTTTAGCTGCTGCGTACCACTTCAATTCAAGAATTGTAGACGCGGGCGGTGTTTGTCCTCCGTTTCTGACGTATATAATAGGCGCAAAAATTTATTTTTAATGCTTGTAAGTCATTTGTGCCAAAAATGGTCGATTTTTGAAAAATTATTGTGAGTCACATGGGTGTCGGAAAAACGGTTTTTTATTCCATACTGCAGCCTGAAAGTTGTAGAACACGATGAGTTTATACGTAGATTGAGTTTATACTCGCTGCTAATAGAACAACCGAAAAAAGTGATAGGGTTTTTCCCCGCATTAGGGTTTTTTTCCCGAAGGTTTCGACTTTCGAGGCTTATTACTCAGAAACGTAAGTAGTTAGAATCCATTTTAATAGTGCAACAGTTAGACGAAAAATGGCCGTTATAACAGCCGCGAGCACTAATGGATCCGATTTATGTGGAGCACCGGACGACCCGAAAAGTTGAAAATATGGTTTTTCCCCGCACCACTATAGTTGACTATGCCATATGCGAACCTGGTGTCGGAAAACAGCTACACCCCGTGACAAGAGATGCTTGTAAAAATTTTGTTGGCCCTTGTAAAATGAGCCATATTTTGGGTGATTGGGAAATTATCCGGAAATTTTCCTGAAAAAATTCGGACATTTTCCGGAAAAAACCCCGGAAATTATTTTGAGAAATTCCGGAAAAAACCCGAAAATTATCCCGAAAAAAGCCCGGAAATTTTTCGGAAAAAACCCGGAAATTTTCCGGAAAAAACCCGGAAATTATCCGGAAAAAACCCGGAAATTATCCGGAAAAGCCCGGAAAAAACCTGGAAATTTTCCGGAAAAAACCCGAAAATTATATCGAAAAAGCCCGGAAATTTTCCGGAAAAAACCCGGAAATTTTCCGGAAAAAACCCGGAAATTATCCGGAAAAAACCTGGAAATTTTCCGGAAAAAACCCGAAAATTATCCCGAAAAAGCCCGGAAATTTTCCGGAAAAAACCCGGAAATTTTCCGGAAAAAACCCGGAAATTTTCCGGAAAAAACCCGGAAATTATCCGGAAAAAACCCGGAAATTTTCCGGAAAAAACCCGGAAATTATCCGGAAAAAACCCGGAAATTATCC
Source organism: Trissonchulus sp. WLG1_4 (assembly GCA_030248245.1). Taxonomy (NCBI): domain Eukaryota; kingdom Metazoa; phylum Nematoda; class Enoplea; order Enoplida; family Ironidae; genus Trissonchulus; species Trissonchulus sp. WLG1_4. The sequence continues at coordinate 7,870 of JASANF010004064.1, read as the reverse complement.
GGAAAAGCCCGGAAAAAACCTGGAAATTTTCCGGAAAAAACCCGAAAATTATCCCGAAAAAGCCCGGAAATTTTCCGGAAAAAACCCGGAAATTTTCCGGAAAAAACCCGGAAATTATCCGGAAAAAACCTGGAAATTTTCCGGAAAAAACCTGAAAATTATCCCGAAAAAGCCCGGAAATTTTCCGGAAAAAACCCGGAAATTTTCCGGAAAAAACCCGGAAATTTTCCGGAAAAAACCCGGAAATTTTCCGGAAAAAACCCGGAAATTTTCCGGAAAAAACCCGGAAATTATCCGGAAAATTTCCGGAAAAAACCCGGAAATTATCCGGAAAAAGCCCGGAAAAAACCTGGAAATTTTCCGGAAAAAACCCGGAAATTTTCCGGAAGAAACCCGGAAATTTTCCGGAAATTATCCGGCAACAGTTTGGCGTTGACCGGAAAATATCCGGAAAAAGTCCGGAAATTTTCCGGAAAGTGAGACTGGGAATCGGAAATTTTCCGGAAAATTGCCGGAAATTTTCCGGAAAAAACCCGAAAAAAACCGGAAATTTTCCGGAAAATTTCCGGAAATTCGGCAGGGCACAAAAGAAAAAATCCGGAAAAAACCCGGAAATTTTCCGGAAATTTACCGGAAATTTTTTTTCCGGAAAATTTCCGGAAATTTTCCGGAAAAAGTTTTCCTGTGGTGGCAGCCCACACGAAAAAATTTGGAGAATTTTTTTATATTTTTAAGCCAAATTATGTCAATAAGAGACGTATCTGAATTTTTATCCGTACGTTTATAAACGCAACATATTAAACTCCAAAGTTGCCGGTTTCTGGGGGCTGCAGCCCCCAGAAAAAATTGGCGATTTTTCCAATTTTTAGACCGAATTTAGTCTACTGGAGACGTATCACAAACTTTTTCCGACAGAAAAATTAAAACAAAAGATGGTAACGTCACATCAGTGTGTTGCACAAGCAACTGTAGCATAATGTACTCGCGTATACATGTCATGCATAGGCTTTGACGAAAGATAATAACAAAGAATAGTAAGCCGGGGTCGCAGGGGTGTGGGGACGGCAGCCCCCAGAAAAAATAAGGGAAATTTTTGATTTTCAGGTCAAATTTGGTCAATTGGAGACGTATCAGAAATTTTTCTAGGCCGGGCGATAAAAACCAGAGGGGGGACCCATGTTGACATTTTCTTCAGGTTCGACCAAAACGGGGGGGGGGGGAGTCGCGACCCCCCCCCCTGGCTACAACCCTGATGTGAACAATGTACAGATGTCCACTATGCACACACTTGAAACAATTACTAGGTAGGTTATATAGAATGGTGGGTCAACGTAGGTCGCGGGTCGGCTTTTACGGCGCGGGTTGTGTCTCGGGTCACCTACGAGTGCTGAGCCGCGGGCTGGGTTGGGTCACGGGTCGAAAATTTTGACCAGCGTCCACCTCTGTGTGGGCTAACACATACATGAGAACTTTAACACACAATAAATAAGATAAGTGATGAACGACAACTAAAGTAATCATATTGTGATGGACATAATGGCGGGGGTCTGGGGGCGAAGCCCCCAGAAAATTTTTTTAGATTACACTAAATTTTGAAAATTTGAGACGTGAAATAATTTTGCAAAATCCCGAAAATTTCGGGATTTGCGTTCGGGATCGGGATCGGGATCGGGATTTGCGTTCGGGATCGGGATCGGGATCGGGATTTGTGTTCGGGATCGGGATCGGGACCGGATCGGGATTTTACCCTCGGGATTCGGGATCGGGATTCGGGATCCCGTTCGATCACTAATATATATATATATATATATATATATATATATATATATATATATATATATATATATATATATATATATATATATATATATAATATATATATATATATATATATATATATATATATATATATATATATATATATATTTTTTTTTTTTTTTTTTTTTTTTTTTTTTTTTTTTTTTTTTTTTTATATACAAAAATAGTATAGTAATAGTATAATAAAGAAGAAAATAAGTAGAAAAATACTATTTTCAAAGAAATGCAAACAATGTATATTTTGCGACCACAGAATGGGTTTAGAACTCTAGAAAACATTAACGCACACTTAGTTTTGTGTAAAAAGTTTAATGGAAAAAAAACCGAAAAAATTAAAAAAAAGAATAAAAATTTTATAAAAAAATAGAAAAAAAGAATAAAAATATTATAAAAAAGAATAAAAAAATAATTAAAAAAAAGAAAAAACGGCAAAAAATAAAATTTTGCAAAAATTGTAAAAAATGCAGTTGTTCGAAACAAAAATGGCTGTCAAGACTTGAAAACATTGACAAAATTTTAATTTCGATGCCAAAAATTTAAATCTTTAAAAAAACCTAAAAGTAGAAAAAAAGTGGAAAAAAAGTAGGAAAAAAGTAGAAAAATTGTAGAAAAAAAGTAGAAAAAATGTAGAAAAATTGTAGAAAACGGTTTTCTACTTTTTTTCTACTCAGATTTTTTCCTGTGAAGCAAAGGCTCTTTGACCGGTTTCTTGCCGAAAAATTGGCTAAATTCGCCAGAAACGTCCAATTTTTGACCAAATTCAAACTTGGCCTCAATTTAGCCTCGGGCTTAGGCTTAAGGCCGATTCACACGCTGCGATTTTACTGCGATTTTGCCGCAGCGTTTTCGCCGCTGCGGCAAAACGCACTGTCTGAACAGACGCAGCGATTTCCATGCGGAATGAATGCGTCTTGATTTTTCCGCAGCGTTTTAAACGCCAGACTGCAATTCGGCCAGCGATTTCAGTGAGTTTTGATGCGGCGGACGTGTTGGTTTCAACAATATCAGCAAAGCTGTTTCTCATAGTTTGGAAAAAGTAAAGACGCAGCAAAATAGTTTGCGAGACGCAACGTTTGTTCAGACGCCGCGTTTTGTGTGCGACACCCTGCGTCTTGTGTTTTGCGTCAAAATCGCAGCGGCAAAAACGCTCCGTGTGAATCGGCCTTTAGGCTTAGTATGGGGTGATGTACATAACGTCAAATTTTGGTCGATTTGAAATTTCAACAAAATTTTTCAATGGGAAAAAAACTTTGAATCGATATCCAAAAAAATTCTATATGGATTTTAGTATTTTTTAAAACAGTTTTATGCAGCAAATTGCTAACTGCAACATTTTAAAAAGTCGTGTGTGTCTTTCCTTCTAAACCTTTTTAAAAAATTTCCAAAATACGTTGAGCAACATTGAAAAATACACTATTTTTGAACCAATTCTTTGTTAGCTACTTTTTGGCTTCTGAAACTTTTCTCAAAAGATTTTAGCACTAAAAATTAGTTCGATTTTTTTAGAAAATACGTATCTGTGGGCAAACTTCAGGTTTCTGAAAAAGGACTATAGTCTTCATTTTTCCAAGATTACTGTCAGCTGTGAAAGACGATCCGCATGAAAGTTTGCGAGCTATGTATTAGAGCAGATGTATATGGAGTTGCCGAACTTCTTGAATTGTAATTATTATGATTTGCCTCAATATGAAGGGCTTTTTAAAACGTTACTTGCAATAAAAATTAACTAAAATTTTGCCACCACAAACAAAGATTCGAAAAAATGACACCTTTGCAAGATAATTGTCTTTAATTTGAGCTATCGATTGTTAACTTTGGTTAAGGCACCGTTGAGCTAGTCGTTTCAAAAATTAGACAAATTTTGCAAAATTTCAATTTTGATACTGTTGTAACCGGCTGGTCTTATAAAGTAACTACTGACTCGTCTAACTTAATATCTGAAGCACTGAATTACCCAGGTTCGCTTCAGCTCGGTTACAAGTGTGACACTTAACTACGATTGCAGCACACAACAATAAGCAAATAACCTTTATTGAACGCACAGTAATACGCACAGGCACAAGCAAGCACTTATATATACGCACAGCACTGATATATACGCACAGCACGTAATGGGGCCTGCTACCGTACCTATGACCTAAGCTCAGTGGCAGTTTGCCTTCCGGGTTAACCGTACTACTGTGTGCACCGTGCTTAGCCGTGTCGTAGCCGTATTAAACGTACTAGCCGTTTCAGCGGTGTTAGCGGTCTTAGCGAGGTGTTAGCCAACAGTCTGAGCGGGGTAAGCCGTGTAAGCGGTGGAACGGTGAAAGCGGTAGAAGTGGGTGCAACCGTCTGAGCCGACCGACCTAACCGTACTGACTGAAAAGTAATTTTGCAGCCCCTTTTATAACTTCCAGTTGAAGGCGGGCCTAACTTTGATTGGCTGCGGTAGTGCGGTCTGAGCAGTGACTATTGCTTCAGCCAATGGGTGTAAATGTCAGGCTATGCAGCCAATAAACCTAAATGTCAAGCTAATTCAACCAATAGAATTAAATGTCAGCAAGCGAATAATCTTAAGGCATATACGTACGGTATGTCGTAGCTATACTGTTTGTGTGTGTAGGCTAGGTCTGCGTATATGTGTGACTGGGCCGCTGCAGCTGGCTGGCTGGCTTTACATGCGGCGTGTTCTGGGTTTGTCTACATCTGGGTTTGTCTAAGAACTAGATTGGCTGTTTAAATAACAGCTCTCAGCCAATCACTTTTTAGCTCCGCCTACTCACTATACGCACAAGTATTGTATCAAATTACAAAGCCTACCGTAAAAATTGACACATTACAAACTTTTTGAAATATCTTTTTAGTTACCACATTATAATCATTCAAATTTATTTATTTATTATAGCAGAGCAATGACTCAAAGAAGACAAATAGTCCAAAATTAATTGAAAATTGATTTCACTTTTAATTCGCCGAATTTGTTAGTTTTAACGTTTGTAAACCGAATTTGTAAAAAAATAGCATGTCCAGCCATACGACCAGTAAGTTTTTTGGAACAAATGTATTTGGCTTTTAAAGCCCCAAATGTTACAAAAAATTAGAAATGAAGTGAATGAAGTTATTTTTATTGTAGTATCTTGACCACCACCACCTTTGCATTGCATTCATTCATTTATTGTAATTTTCCATAAATTTTAGCATTAGGGTGGTCTTGACGGCCCGTCTTGACTGAGGTGGTCGCGAGCTGGGCGTGCAATTACACAATAATTTTTAATCAATTGCATGGTTGTGCGTCATAATTGTACGTTTACAGATTGACTACGCTACCGTAATAATGGGTAGGCGGAGCTTAACTGTGATTGGCTGCGAGCTGTTATTCATGAGGCCAATTTAGTTCTTAGACAAACCCAGATGTAGACAAACCCAGACTAAACCTTACATGCCAGCTAAGTCAGCCACTGTAATGGAAAAATTTTGCAAGTCAATGTGTTCAAAGCTATAAATTTAATTCACTTTTGTCACTATGTAGCTATTTTTTTCTGGAGTGCCATTTTAGACCAAACACTGTAAAAAACCATTTTCTATGCAAAAAATATAAAAAAAGTTTTTAAAGCTAAATTAAAGCTTGTTTACCTGTAAAAAATAGCCGCCAAATTTTTAAACTTTAGAAAAATTGAATTTTTTGAAATTTAGCTTCAACTAAAGCGGAAACTTTAGAGATGATGTAATATTTACAACCAAACAAAAATTATGGGTTGCTGAACCTCGACCAGCCGACTCGATCCAAAAACCATTACCCAACACGTTTTCAAGTGTCATGGACCCTAAGTTAGTCACATAAAAAGCCTGCACATAAAATATAAACTATGGCAGGTTCGGTAGCGAAACTAAAATGCACAAACAGAACTGTAAAAAATCATTGATGGTCAAGAAAAAATATGATGGAACCGGTTGGAACCGGCACCATGCCGGTTCCGGTTCCGGTTCCACAATTGCTGCCGGTTCGGTTCCGGTTCCGGTACCGGTTCCATACGGCTACAGTGGAACCGATCCAATCTCTAAATTCAACGTTAGGTGCTGCTTAATATAGTTACGATTACAGCGACTTAGCATTTACCACAAAATCTGGGTCTTGTTGCGAGACAGTCGGTTTGAGTTTATCAAATTGTAACTTTAATGGTTCTTGTGTCTGTTTTTGCGTAGCAACCGTTTGTGTAATATCGTATTCGTCGTTTACCTCGGTGTCCCTTTTGCTCCTCGCGTCTCTGACAGGGTCCATGTTACAAGTCTTACCTCCTTGAAGTGGTGCATAGTTTAGCATGGCCATCCGAAAAAGCAGTAACACAAAAACACCAGCATTACTAAGTTCGCCTGCCAGTAACCCCCAAAACCTAACACAATTAAGAGCATTTGAGTTGTGCAGTAACACAAAAACACCAGCATTACTAAGTTCGCCTGCCAGTAACCCCCAAAACCTAACACAATTAAGAGCATTTGAGTTGTGAATTTTTCCTGTGGTATCGGGGAAGAAAAGAGGATACAGAGCAATAACAGTATTGGCGCGATTATAGTACGCCGAGACACAGCGGTTATCCATCTGTTTTGAGGTTCGTTTGTTCTCGTTTTGGTTAGAAAATCTGGTACTTCCTACTCATTGCATACCGTACACTGTGTAGTGGGGCCGTCAGGAAGTGATATTTCGCTTCGGTCTTCCTTCGAATCCACAACGCTAGGCGCCGTTTCCTTGGCTTCAGTCAAGGGCAGATGCAGGACAACAGTGGATGGGTCGGGTTTCGCTAGCCACGGGTGACTTAACAGTTCTCGTGCAGTCATTCGCTGGTTAGGATTAAGCAAAAGAATAGACTTAAGCAGAAGTTTAGTATCCGGGGATAATTTCGGTTCAAGGCGGAATATCAGTCTCCCTGTCATTATCCGCGCCACCATTTGGTGTATATCCGGGCCGAAAAATGGGTACCGCCCGGTTAATATTGCAAACAATGTGACTCCGACTGTCCGTGAAAACCCAATTATTCGTAGTAACGTCCAAGGCGAATATACCACGTCTGTGAGCAAAGGCAAGCACTTCAATCATTTGTTGAAAATATGCGCGTGCTTGCGCTTCTTCTCGTAGAAAGCGTTTATTTACTACGTATTGGTGAAGTAGGCCATGGTGCGTTGGTAGACTGAGAACGTATTGACCTCCGTTCCACAGACAGTACATGTGGGTTCCATGTGGTAGTATTTTATCAGCAGCGTTTGGAATCGGGTCCTCCGTGTTGGGGTCGGGCTTTGAGATTTTGAGATTCGCTCCGCGAGTTCGGTAAAGGTGCGGTGTCTTTCTGGGGTTAGTAAAGTCCCCCAAACCGGCGGCGGTCCAAACAGGGTGTGATCGCGGTTTGCGTCTGCTTCTTCCATTCCTAAAAACACATTGTGGTTACATTTCTTGGCAGCGTTGACACTGTCATCTTTTCCAGTAGCCTCCAGCATTGCTTTTTGTAAAAGCCTGGTTCGTGTCTGTCCTAAGGATTCTACAGTATTATCTTCTAAATTAATACAGTCGTTTGGGCGAACTAAGGCAACTTTCCCTGTCCCATACAACTTGACCTTCCATGACCCATTCAGTTCATCCGTTGTGTCAGCCACTTCTGCAGGCCAGTACTTACCATTTGCAGTGTTTACCCAAACCTTTCCTTTCGCAGAAACACCTGTCGCAGGCGAGCTAGGTAAGTCTACCGTATTATTCGACTTCGTTTCTGACATAGCTTTCGGGTCACTCGTCTCGTTGTCGCGGTGTCTTGCCTCAGTATTAGCCTTTATTCCTGCTACTTGCTTCGATACGGGCTTTAGAGAATTAACATAGACTCGTCGTTCGTTGCCGCTTCCAGTTGAGGGTCGTAAAATGGCATTTTTGCTTGTCGGCATTTCTACTATTCGAAATGGACCATGCCACAAGTGCGTCAGTTTCTTTGACTTACCTTTGCCAACTGCTGGCACGTACAGCCATACGCAATCACCTACCTTGTACGCATGGTGTTTGGAAGTTCTGTCATAGTTAGATGTTTGTTTCATT
>JASANF010004062.1:0-62401 GCA_030248245.1 Trissonchulus sp. WLG1_4 | reverse complement strand
ACTAAAAAGTAAAACATAACATACACAGAGTAAAACATAATATACACAAATAGTTAATAAAAATACTATTTTGTCTTAAAAAATGGTGACATAAAACAATAGATCGCAAAAATAACAAGGAATGTCATAAGACTGAATTTCACTTGTGAGATTGTGGCCGCAATTGTGACACAAGTCACACGTGAAAAATTTTATTGGAACCCAGTCACTCGTGAGCAACTTGTGGCAGTCCAAAATTCACTTGTGACTTGTGGCCTGTGTCTGTGGGAAATTGAAATCGGATTCACAGATCACATGCCCACAAGTCACAAATTTGTGGTTTTGTGAGTTTATTGAAACTGGCCACTGGGCTTAATTGTCACGTGTCAGTGCAACACCTGAACACAAACTAACGTAGTGTATATACACTATTGGACACAGATTTAGGTAGATTTTTGTACAGTCCTGACTAAACAGTGAACGTTCTACAGAAAGAATCTAGCAGTAGTCGCACGATAGTTAGCTAGTACTGGCGTGTTCATTACACCTAATTATTCCAACAAAACCTTCATTAGCATTCAAAAATGCTTTGCCTTGCTTTGATGTTCACGTTTGCTTTTCTGGCCAGTGCTCGAAAACCTCCACATTTTGAAACTTTGAGATGTCTTAAAGCCTGTCACGACGCTGACTTGGCGAAAAGAGATACGGGAGAGGCTTTCGGACACTCCTGTAGCTACTTAGACGAAAGCTACAAATGCTACAAGTGGTGTTTTCCTGGCAAACTCGCTTGGCACATGGATATGTCCGTGGATTGGGTCTACAACCAGTTCAGCTGCCCAGGTGTGGGACCAACAATTGTGACGAGTGCCCAAAAAAAGCAGCATGCGATAGCAGCTAAGTGCTTGGCGGATATCAAGGATCTGCTGATGGAAAGAGTTGTGGGAATTCCGTGCAATTTATTTACAGAAGCCGAAGACTGCCTGCGCAAAGAAGTGGTCGATGAGAGATACATGGACTTGGGCAGCATTCTTGCCGAGCACTTTAGCGAGACGAAGAAGCCGCAGAGAAAAGTCTGTGCTCAAAATCAACAATCCAACTGAACTCACAGAAAATGTCAAAGCACTTTTGATATATATCTACATATTTTTACTAATAAAAGAGTTGAAGAATTTGTTTTGTCTTAAAGTTTTTAATGTAGGGTAGGTTTTCTGTTTTAAGGGGGTAGTGTCGCGAAAGCAGTCGATTTTGCGTGACTGTAAAACTTTTTCAGTATAAGATAGGACATTGTTCTTTATATATTCTGAAAAAACGTGTTGAGGCAAGTATTTTCGCCAAATTTCAGCAAAATTGATGCAGCATGCAGCTAGCAGTTAAGTCGCAAAGTCGGAAAAATGACGCTTTGAAAACCTATTTACATTCGATAATTTCGTCACAATAATAAACCTTTTTGTTTAATTTTTTTAAACAGTCTAAAAGCACATATGCTCTAGTTTATCCACACAAAATTTAGTGCGAATTGCTTGAGTGGTTGCGGAGTAATACATGTTTGAACTGTGAAACTGTGCGTAAACTGTGAAGTACTCAGAGCAATAATGATAAATTGTGAAAAATTTAGACGCTTATTTTAAAATCAAAAGAAAAACGAACCTTCATTTTTTATTTTTCTTATTTGTGGCAAAAAATTGTGCGTCAAACCATTAAACGTACTTCACAAGCTGGCCAATCTGATATCTGGCTTGATTTTTTTAACTTTTATGTCCCTATTGCGTGTTGTCTGGCTTACAAATGGTGATTAGCTCAAAATATTTGTAGATATTGGTAGTCTAGTGTCTGGCAGAGATTATTTGACACCACATAGCATTTTACTAGTTTTTCAGTCAACGAACTATGTCAAAGCAAAAAGGTCTCTTTTCACAACCTACAGTACCAATCAAAAATAGAGTCTGATGCTCGTACGAGCACGAGCACTTGGTGGCATATGCTCGCAGCAATTTTGGTGCGCGCGAGCACTGCTCGAAAGCAGTCCAATTTTAATCACATTAACTTGGCAGTCCACACCAACAGCTGACTTGCATTCGTGTCACTTCGTGATAAAGGGGGATTGAATTAAAATACGCTTGAAATGTAAAAAAACACTGATATCACAGAGATACCTTTAACAATCAAATTAACTAAATTTTTGCTGTTTTTCTAATTTCTAATATTCGTTTTTTTTACAAAGTTCATAAAAGTAGCAATTCATAATTGCTATTGTCGCTTCCCCATTATACTTTAAACTTAGTAGCCAAAACATCTTGTGGCAAACCTCAGCTCCAATTTATCGCAAAGGTCAGGTTTTGACCTCAGCTATATGTCACATCTAGTTTGTTCAAGGGGGGCAACTAGATTTAAGTTGTATTTATATTTTGATTATACGGTGCGTAACTTCAATTGGGTACCTAACATAATATCTTTGTGTTTGAGTAAAATCTATGATTCCAGTTTCTTAAAAAATACTTGTGGGAAAAAATATATTTTATTAGGATACTACGCTGAATGCCCCCATTGCAGCGAATTATTTCTAAGGAGAAATGTAACTCTCTAGAAATATTGAGAAAACCAAAATTTGAGTTTCTTCTATGAAAACTTCTCTTCTCACCTAAGTCTTAAGAAAAAAAGTGTTACATAAGAACGTGGCTAACATGTCCCAAATTAGCCTTCATAACCGTATTTTTGCGATGTATATACGATTAACGATAATTCTAGTTAGTACAGAATGTTCTCTTAAATTTATACCCTCTTTTCACTCATTTTACTTTTCATTCACTCATTCATTCTTATATTTTGTGCCTAATTGCAAAAGGTCAGAAACAAACGGCAATTTTGCGTATAGCTATGGCTATTGATCACGATTAATTTATACACGAGGACACTTCAAAGTGATTACTCCATCAGTTTTTGCTAGAAAATTTTAGCTGTATGGTGAGTCGAAACAGAAAAGTGGCTAACTTTAGCTATAATTTAAGGTCAACGTTGGGCGATAAAGGCTCCAGTTACGCTGAAGGTGAAAAAGGGTCAAAAATCAAAAATTAAAAATTATACTTGATATTTAAGTAATGCTTTAAATGTTAAGTTATATTGTTCACTTAATCTCTAAATTTACCGTACGGTACAAATAACTACTTTCACAAATTGAGCTCTTTTCTACGCCCCCCTTTAATTATCACGAGTGACACGAATGCAAGTCAGCTGTTGGTGTGGACTGCCAAGTTAATGTCAAATTGTTAATGTTAAATTGGACTGCTTTCGAGCAGTGCTCGCGCGCACCTAAATTGCTGCGAGCATATGCCACCAAGTGCTCGTGCTCGTACGAGCATCAGACTCTATTTTTGATTGGTACTGTATGAGCAAAACTGCTTTCGCGACACTACCCCCTTAAGTGACCCTGGCCCCGTCTAGCAAAAGTATATCTGCTGGTAGCCAATGGGTAAAAGTGAAAGAATAGATTATCGGTGTGCGAATGGTCACAATTAACAGATCTTCAGGTGTCACGGAAAAAGTGTCTGCCGAAAAAAATATGTATAAATGCTCCCTCTCCCTAGACACTTTCCAGAAACTGACACATGAAAACAAAACATCAAAAAAACATAAACGCAGTAGCGCTTTATAAGCAGTGTATATGTAGCGCTAAGCTTATTTTCAGTATGCAAGGCATTTGAGCCATTCTAAAAAGTGTTGTCAAGGCTGCTTCTAGCGCACTATGGCCAACTCGTTGTTTGATTTCAAGAAAACGTTGATTGAGCGTTGCGTAAAAATGTCGCACGTACTTCTCCGGAAAAAACCTTACCTGACTCAGTATGAGTGAGAAAAATTCTGTACAAATTTGGTGTTGTGGAGAAAAATCGAATCGGGCCCGATTAATCGAAGTGAAATGTTTGTCATCGAAAATGTTCGTCGTTGAAAAAGCAAATATTCGTCATTGTAAATTTTTTCGATGATCTTTTATCTGTAAGAACATTATTAACCTATATATGTTCTAAATAACAAAAGCTCGTCATCATAAAAATTTTCAAAGACGAACATTTGCTGGTTCAACGACGAACATTTGATTTTTCAACTCGTAAACATTTTCGATGACGAACACTTCGCTTCGATAAATAGGGCCCAGAAGTGTTCACTCAGTGCAACCGCTTGGCTTGCTTCGACTGCGCAAGACGGGCAGAAACAACCGTGGCAATTGAAATCACTACTCCGAGAAAAACAAACCAAACTGTTACAAGTAATTACCGACAACTACGTGCCCTTGCCCTTTTGCTGTTCTGCTGACGCCCTAAACACTGCAAGACAAAACCCAATGGGAATAGACATTCCTGGACAGCGAAGCAGACGATAAGACGGGTTCCAACTGCAGTTAGAAGTTTAGCGAAAAGACAAAGGACGAACATTGACCGGGATTTGTGTGCTTGTCAAACATTCGAGAAAATAGTTGGAAGATGGTTTTGTTTAAAACCAGAACATCTAAAAACAAAATGCTTAGGTTGCACACAACTGCAAAGCCCAATTCATACTTGTCTTTAAGAAGAGAGTGACAGGGACAAATTTGGGTCAGCTATTGTGAAGCATTAAACAGAATTGCGTCGCTTGATTTTGAACGAATTGGAGATGTAAGCACAAAAAGTTGGCTCCATTGGCCACGAGTTTTCTTGGAACTGCTCAAAGAAAAATCGATAAGGACAAGCACGAACCGGGCTTAAGGGTTCAGTTACTAACTACAAAGGAACTTCGACAAAAACTGTAAAAATATTTACTGTTCTCTCTGGTACATTCCGTTGTCACGGGGTAAATCTTCCCCCCGGAAGAAACACCCCGGGGTAAATCTTCCCCTCGGAAGAAACACCCCGGTGTAAATCTTCCCCCCGGAAGATTTACCCCGAAGAGAAATTCAGCCCAATTTAACGCACATTGTCCCTTTAATTATGACGCAAATATTCGAACTATGAAAGATGAGTCCGCTTTATACGGTCTTTATACTTAATACTCCGAACTTTTTCGGTATGTTGCCTTTTTCACCCCATCTTGTATATAATCAAGTAGGCACCTTAAGTGGCAAATTCCTATATAATGGCGTGAATTTAATTTCTACACAGTAAATCATCACTTGCTTAGCAGTTAGCACATCTTGGAACTGTAAATCCTTAGTCAATAACTTACTTATGTGGCCAAAGTTGTGTTACTGTTTGAGGTTAAGCCAAAGTTGACTATGTTTGATGACCAAAGTTTGTAATATTAGATTTACTGTTGGCTGTGTTTAGTCGATTCTAACATATAGTAGAGAAGCTAAAGGTGAAACAGCCCAAATATGCACCATTAGCGTGTTCACATGCATGTAACTCTCACTGCGATGCAAGTCTCGTCTAAGAAATTATACCAAACGACAGAGGAGTCTGACCACTATAATTGACAAAAATTTCAATAGAATTCATGCAAGAAGCAGGAATCGACGACATCACCTCAAGGTTGCGAACCCAGCAGACAATCCACTCCACCACTCAGCTCTGATTCTTCACGGAAATTAATAGTTATGATATATTAGAAATCTACGATAAAACTGCGTGCTTCTATTCTATATTGGCACAACTTATGTGCTAATAGAACTGCAAGATAAGTTCGCAGTTATGCATAAGCAAACATGAAGTCCACGAATTAATCTTTATTTAGTACCTACATTCAAGTTCCGACTGCCGAAAGTTTTGGGCTGAGATTTTGCCGTAATGGCTGTAAAAGGAGAGGCATTTCATGGGCAATATGCAAATTAAGAATAAAACTTTAGCTGACCCAACAGGTTTACGATGACCTCTGGCCAATGTTACTTAAAAATATGTGCTTGATACTTACTGAATACTTTTGCCGAAAACTTAGCTTGTTGTGTACACAGCTGATATAACTGTGCATGTGCAACTCTATAATGAACAACAAGGCGAAATTCGTTCTCTTTGTGAGTTTTACAGTCTCCAAATCTGGTGCACTTTTGGCCCCCATACATCAATGGTTGTTGGTGCAGTTTAGGGCCCCTAAATAGACCACAAAATACATTGAAAAATGTAGAATTTGCAACAGACAGTTTCAACAGTGCTGCTGAGCAACATCCTTGTGTCTGTGAAGACTGTTTTTGAGAATTTTTATATCAACTTTCAAGTAAATACCCAATTTAGGGTTTTATGGTGTCATTCTTGCGCCTTTTTTGTATATGCATGCATTTTCTCACTATACACTGAACTGATTTTAAAAATTTTTTATACACTTGCAGTTTACACTTTTTGCTACAATATGCATGGTTCAAAAACGCTAGTGCATTAGTCAATGCCTTGAAAAGCGGACTGGTGGAGTCAAGGGCACGGCCGGTTCACTTTTGGACCTGGCACCAAATGTGCACCAAATCCAACTTTTCCGTTTTAGATGGCCCAGAACTCGGCCTAAAATAAACATCGTGGCACGAAATTTTGCAGAAACTTTTGCTACACTATCAGTTATTATCGCAGTGAAATTTTAGGTACTTTTCTTACTTACGGACAAGAATGAACCGGGCTAAGTGACAAAATATGCGTTAAAAAGGGCTGAATTTCTCTTCGGGGTAAATCTTCCGGGGGGAAGATTCACCCCGCGGTGTTTCTTCCGGGGGGAAGATTTACCCCGGGGTGTTTCTTCCGGGGGGAAGTTTCACTCGGGGGGAAGATTTACCCCGTGACACCGTCACTTTATCACAGACAACTAAAGACAGAATGAGAGCGGAACTTTCTGACAGTCATAACCAGTGGCTAAACAAACAGAACTGAATTAAACTACTTTAAAGCCCGAGACTTTTTGGATTTGGACTTGGTTGTACACAAAAACTAAATTGGTTGTACATAACGAGGCTCAAAGTTTTATAGGCCAACTTTACTATGTTAACTTACGTCGAGTTAACATAAGTTTAATCGGCAAATAAGTTATTAATAAAACAATGACTAAAAACGGCAACAGACTGAGACACAGTTATACTGCAGCCGTAATTTCGTTCAAATATCAACCGTTTACAAAACAGCTTGTTGTTAACGAAGCTTTTTTAATATTACACTTTCACAACTAACCAACAACAACATACCAACCAAAGTCAAGTAGTTTTTTGATATTTTCGTGAGAAATTACCGATTTTAGTGGAAATTTTTAGTTGAACTCATTGATAAAACCCAATAACATGAAGAAAACTGTGACAAGTTAACACAAAGTTTTCAAACAAAACAAACATAACACAACACAAATTCCTATAATAAATAAATATGAAAATTCAAAAGTGCGTAAAGTGCGTAACAGTGTAACAAAACAAGACTAACATAATAAATACCATTAAAATAGTTCACAAAACAATAAACAACACATTAAAAACAAAAACAAAACTAAGGTTTAACCACAGCTTCAAACTAATTACAAAAATAATACGTCACTCGTGACTCGACAAAACAAAACTGGTGCAAGATAAGTCTACATCTTTAACTACTAAACAATATTAAATAGATATTATACTTTACTGACTAATTAACCCTGTCATGCCTAGAGAATCATGGGAGATACCACATGATGAACTACCATATCTGGGGCTATGCAGCTTGCCTAGTCTATTCTAGTGACAGGAACTTTCAAGTGTTTTATGGGGAATTGTAGGTCTTCGTATTTGACCGGCAAATTTTAGTCCGGCTGCCATACAACGAAGCCTACACTTCATTAAGCAACGTTCAAATTTCACATTTTTTCATCGCAAAAGTAACATTTTCTTTAGGTCCACATCATGAAATTTGATTGCAACTCCGGCAGTCTGCTTTTTGTGCATCAGATACTGCGGATAATGTAGTTTATTTCTGGCATTCAACTATGGCAGGCGCGCCGTTGCTGTGTTGATACTCTATGGTGAGGTATTATGCCTGAGCGATGGCGCAAACTTTTACAAATTCTCAACTTTGAGCGCTTTTAACTCAAAAACGGTGCGCCCTAGACCCTTAATCGAATAATAATAATGTTTTGTTCACCATTCATTTCTCTATCGAATGGTGGTTTCGCGATCTCTCTATGACGCACGTAGCTCGGTGCGCCCTAGACCCTTAATCGAATAATAATAATGTTTTGTTCACCATTCATTTCTCTATCGAATGGTGGTTTCGCGATCTCTCTATGACGCACGTAGCTCGAGCAATGTCCAGAAAACCAGAAGGTGTTAGAATGTGGCTGTCTAGCCAGTGATACTCTGGGCATTAAAGGGTTAAGCAGGTCAGGTGCCGGATCTCGAGCTGAGTCATAAGCAACGAAGATCCAATAAAACTGATTACTCGCTGAAGCCAATACTGTATTTTGATTGGCGAGGAGGGGCATCATAAAATATTATGTATGAGCGAATGAGGAGAAATCCCCAAAAACTGAAAACCCGGGTAGCAGGGTCACGAACGATCAAAAGTGGCTGTAGTGTAAAACTAACACTTTGTCGGAAATTTTGCTAAATTTAGGGTGTTTTCGGTCGATCAAGATGGTGTTTCAAAAAGGAATTTTGGATTTCGTTATATATAATAATTATGATGCGCATATTTGCCTCTGAGAGGAACAAGAACTTGCCAATCACTACTAAAATTTATGTGTCTTTTTGAAATTAATATCTGAATCCAAATTTAGTAACCAATATTATTTATGAATAAAATGCAACAAAACTTGATTAAAACCTAACAAAACATTTACACATGCAGTATTTTTTTAACAATTAACAGCTTATATAAATAAAAAATAAAAAAATCTATACGGCTTAAATCCGTCACAAAGACATATTAAATGTACTACAGCTGTATTTACGTTCGGTTGGTGAAATTAGTAAAAACTCACGCAAAAAATAACTATGCATTTGTAGCGAAAAAAGTCGTAAAAGTTATGTCTAAATTTTAGATGAATGGAAATACAGCTACAATTAGTATTCATAGATGTTAAAAAGTACAGAATGGAGCTAAAACTTTACATAATCATTCACACAACAAGAACGCAGACTATCAACAAAACTTTTATGACAATCATATTATGCGAAAGTCTGGAAATTCATAATAATTTCTACATATTATAAATTCATAACGAATCTCATGTTGCACTTACAATTGTTACAATAATGTAGGATTCGATCAAGCCATCAATCTCGTATTTACTGAATCCAGATTTCTCGCACAATTCAGCTTTCTCAAACCCAAGTCACCATCCAACCCTGTCCTAACTCTCCGGAGAGCCTGTCGATTTGTGACTAGATTTCCTCAACATGGTTGTATCGAGTAGATTAGTGGATGTACGTCGATCTCGTTCGGTGAGGACAGGCCGGGCCTGGGACACAGCCGACGGAGATCCCACGTTGCTGTTGGCCAAATCTCGGGACTGCTTGCGCTTGCCAGCCTCCAGGCTGCTGGGCGGACGCTCCACTGCCCCACCGCCTGCAAAAAACAGACAATAAATTAAAGCAGGATAACAAATAAGATAAAAAGTAACTTAAAGCTAGGTTCATATATACAGTCGGATGTCTGGTCAGACGGTAGAATTACGAGAACAATGTTGTTATCGGCTACATTGATAATTGGCTAGATGTACGGTTTGTTCATGCATGATGATCAACTATGATTATTGAACAAAAATCGGGACAAGATTATTTGATAAATATAAATATCACGACCTCAGTGCCCCCCTCCAGTCTCACCCAGCAACTGTCGCTGTACCAAGTCCCTGTACAGCCCGCCCTGTTGCAACAGCTCGGCGTGTGAGCCACTCTGCACCACGCGTCCTTTGTCGATCACAATGATGCGACTGGCCTTCTCCACCGTGCTCAGCCGGTGGGCTATCAAGAGCACTGTGTGGCCGGACAGATTACGGTAGATGGCATCTTGCACCTGGATAATATTATATACATATAAACATACGCAAGCTTAATTAATTAGCTTACTAAAGCTTAATAATTCTCCCATTTTTATCGTCCTCCTCACATAGTAATCCTATAATTTTCTGCCTAATATTTTTGAAAAAAAACTGAAAAATGGATCAAACGCGTTATAGTAACTTTCTGAACTCCAAAAGAATCTATTATTACAGCCTGCTACATGCTAAGTTCGTTGAATTCTATAACACGTAAACAAGCCATGATACATAAACTTTACTATTAATTGAAGTCGCTCTATGAACAGATCTAGATTAACTTAAATATAGCTCCTCTTCAACACATAAACTTTAATCTTAGCTAATTTTAAAAAGCAGTATAAAATACAAATTTACTATCACCATTCACCAACAACTCAGTACTAATTTGCCAATCAAAAATAGTAACTAATTACTATTTTTTCTGACTTTTGCAGTTTTTTAACCTATATATTATCAAACATTTTGACAATCATCAGAATTTGAAATCTTTGCTAACAACTGTACAGTATAAGGACCAAAAAATAAAGAAATCTTCGTCACTCACTAGAAATTCCGACTCAGCATCAAGAGCACTTGTGGCTTCGTCCAACAGCAAAACCCGCGGATGTCGAATTAGGGCGCGGGCAATTGCCACACGCTGCTTCTGGCCTCCTAAACTAGACAAAAATGACTAATAGCTTTATTCAATAACAAAAATCGGTGAATTAGATGCAAACGTTTTCGGTTTAATTTAATTTTAATCCGATAAGGCGTTTGCTTTGCAGTTAAAGGTACAAATAAAATCATTTAACCACTAACTTTTCAGTTACATTTTGCCAATGACTGCATGGAAAGCCAAGAAATGATAGTAAAAAAATGAATGAATTAATGAATGAATAGACTGAGTCGTGAGGCAATCCTACCCGACAGCTGTGCGCCCTTCTCTCCCGTCTCCGTCTCGTATCCCTTGGGCATTTCCGTGATGAAGTTGTGCGCATTGGCCAGCCGGGCCACTCTGGTCACGTCCTCCGGGGTCCACTGGCCAGGCTCCAGACCATAGGCGATATTCTCCCGCACTGATTTCGCATACAACACTGGCTCCTGGCTCACTAAGGATATCTGCAATGAAAATATACCGATAAAGCCCGGTTCATTTTGTCCTATTGTCCCTATTGTTTTGTCCTTAAGCAATTCCAAGAAAACTACACGGTCAAATGAGCCAAACTGTTGCATTAAGAAAGATGAGGCCACTTGCACATGGTGTGAAAAATATTAGCCAAACCGCTTTTGTCAATTCTTCACATCAGCTGACCGAAATTTGTCCTTGTCTTTATCCCTGTGTCTTCAAAAACAAGTACGAACCGGGCTTTAGGATCCATTCATACTTAAGCCCGGTTCATACTTGTCCTTAAGAACACAGGGACAGGGACAAGGACAATTTTTGGTCAGCTATTGTGCAAATTTGGCCAAATCGTTGCGTCTAACTTTTTGCATACGAGTTTTACTTGACCTGACCCCCTTTCGTTCAAAAAAGTGGCTCATTTGGCCATGTAGTTTTCTTTAAACTGCTTAAGGACAATTTGATAGGGACAAGGTTTTTATGATTTCTATGTAAACTTTGCGCCCACAGAACTCAAGTTGCAAATGAAGCCGGAGCACAAATTTTGGTCACAGTACTGTAAAGGTCAAAATCCCCAGGCATGTCTCTCACTTTTTCGAAATTTTACCTGTGGACATTTTTAGAGGGCTTTAATTACAAGAAAATATGTTAACTTTTCGGTGCGTTTGCCTTTAAGCTATTTTCTCAGTAAATTGACTAGTTATTAAAAAAATGGGGGAGATGCCTGGGGATTTTAAACATGTCAAAAACCTTACCAACTTTCAGCCCCAACATGTAATCCTGTGATTCACAGCTGTGGCGGAAACTTTTTGTAAAAAATTCTACTATTTTGGAAAGGACCTTTCTTTAGCAGCTTGTACTGGAAACAATATCAACGGTCAAGTTACAGTGCATGGCATACATTTAGGTAAGATATTGTTCTACTTAATGCAAAAAACCGATTGTGATTCGAATTTGTAAACGCTGAGCTATAGCTTTCCGAAAAAACACCTAAAAACGCAATTACCCCCTTAAGTGTCTCAAAAATTACAAAATTACGTAAAAATCACAACATCAGGTAATTTATTATCCGTGGCGTAATTATTAACCTAAGTTTTTCGAATGAAAACATATATCCGAAAGCAAATTAATGTCCGGACACCAATATGCACAAAAACTATTGCAGATAAAGTTGTTGCTTATTATTTCTAGAAATTCATCACTATTTCATTTTCATAATATGACAAAAATCAAATAATAATACAAGATTTCTAGCAAGATATATATTTTTCTTCTTCTTTCCTCACATGCAGACAGACACACAATGCTTCATTAAACCTTGTACCTTGTTATGCAAAAATTTGTGACTATACTGGTCCACCGGAACACCATCCAGCAGTATCTGACCGGATCTGGGCTCGTAGAAGTGTTCGACCAGCGAAATACACGAGCTCTTGCCGCCGCCGCTGGGACCCACCAAGGCCACGATCTCGCCAGGAGACACGTGGAAATTGATATTCTGAAAATATGAATCGAAAAGGAATCGAACTATCAAAAAGACAATGACAAACGCACTGAACCAAACGTCTACCTTCAAGATTAACTGATCGTATCTCAGGGAAAGGCAATGTTAAAATAAGCTAACTGGAAACGTTAATTTTTTACCTGGGAGTCTGGGACCCCCTTCTCTACAAAACGTTTATTTTTTCCAGCAAAGCTACATTTAATATTCAATTAAACAATTATAAAACAAAACATTACAATAAAGCGACACAAAGCTAGCTACGTAACGGGCAAGGTGTATCGTAAACCTACGACCCAAAACACACGTAAGCTAATCAAAACGCAGCATGCGGGAAAACCTAAAGTCTGACCAAAAACTTTTGAACCCTAACTAATGAGAGAAAACAGGTGGCGTGGTATTTGTGGCTACTCGCTGTACTACTGATGCTCGCAATTCGTTCTTTTCGTAATGAAACCGCGTGTTTCTTTTTGTCTCAGGGTCCAGCATTTTGTTCAGACTTCGAATTACTCTATTTCACAGCTACAGTCTTACATTTAAAACCTGTACATCGGGGCGCGAGGGATAGGCAAAACAAACATCCTTGAATTCCAGGTCCCCCAACACGTTCGGGGGCGAGTATTGTCCCTTGTTCTCGATGGCTGGAGTCCGGTCAATCCACTCGAACACCTTGCGAGACGCCCCCAAGGCCTGCATCAGACCCGTGTAGACCGAGGCGATATTCTGAAACATTAGTCGAATAGGTTTTGACCTAAAATCACAACAACCACGTCGAAATCACAACAATACGTCAACTTGCACTATGGTGTTAAACTGTGACCAAGAATTTTTGCTTAAATCGTTGATTCATATTATGCACATAGTACATCCGGCAAAATTACGATAAGTCATCACAAAAAAGGGGATCTGAGCACGGTAGAAAAGAATTAGTATGAAGTATCTAACCATCAAATTGTCTCCCAACTGCCACTGGTACAGAAGATAGGAGATGAGATCTGACTTGTCCATGCGCCCTTGAATCACCAGGTGACCGCCGTACCACAGCGTACCCACCAGCAACAGCAAATCGAAAATCTACAAAAAATTGAAAAAACTACTTATATAAACCGTCCAACCTATTTCAGAGCTCAGTTATTTACTAAAGACAAAATAATATATTGTATAGTTTAACACTGAGTTTGTCATGTCATGCTTTTAAACATAATCCCAACTGCCAAAGTCAAATTAAACGGAGTCAACCTGCGTTGTTTTTTTCTAACTGGATAAACTGGACTGAACTACAAAAGCAAATACGGGACATACATATACTCATTTGATAAAGCTGTAACCATTCTATTATTAGCCATCATTTCCCTTATTTACATTAAAATAACATAATTAGACCGCTAATAAAGTCATTGTCACAGTCAAATTAAACTACAACAATAAATACGTTTGGTTGACATAAAATGCGCAAAACATACACAATAGTATGCATATCTCATAAATCAAAATGCACAATATACACTACTCTAGCCCTATAACCTAATCAACATTCAATCCTCCTACTTCATAGGTCCACACATATCCCATATAGGCGAGGGCCTGTTTCTTGCGCAGGTTGAGTGTGACCAGCAGTTTGTTCTCGTATCGCTGGACCTCGCCCGGCTCGTTGGCAAAGCTCCGGACAGTGCGCATGGTGCTCAACACCTCGTCGGCAACCTCGTTAGCCTTTGCCAAACTCGTCTGCGCCTGTTCCGACAGTTTCTAAAACAGCAACCAGGTTGCCATAATAGCCAACACGAAGCTTATCAAACAGCAACCAGGTTGCCATGGAATGCAAAAGAGTACTTTACTACAGCCATTCAGAAACTTCTCAAACGGCAACCGCTGCCATTTAGAGACTTTTCACACAGCAAACAGGTTGTCATTCACACACTTCTGACACCGCAACCAACATTCACAAGGTTAGGGCCTGCAACAAGGTTGCCATTTACAAACTCCCTACACAGGAACCAGGTTGCCATTTACAAATTTCTCAAGCGGGAACCAGGCTGCCATTTACACACTTCTCGAACGGGATCCAGGTTGCTATTCAGAGCTCAAACAACAACCAGGGGCCTGTTGCTCAACTTTACAAGTCCTACAATATTGTAACAATATTGTAAGTGCAAAATCAGGTGATTCGTTACGAATTCATCATATAAATTCATTACGAATCACCTGATTTTGCACTTACAGTTGTTACAATTGTAAGACTTGCAAAGTTGAGCAACAGGCCCCAGGTTACCACTCACAAATTTATCAAACAACTACCACGTTGCCATTCAGTATTCACAAACTAACACAGAGCTTTCTTCAAAAAGTCATATAGTTACACAACCACTTAAAGCCAGTACGCTACGTCACATGGGTAGGCTTTGACAAAGTAACTGAATAAGACTAAGCTAAACAACTTTTCCAATGAGCGATTTAAGCCACGGTGACAGCTAGGTTATAGGTATTCACAACCAAAACTGATGACTTAGACAACTTTGACCACCCGAAGCCAACTATTTATTCAGTCAACTTTGCACAATAAAAAAATCAGTCAAAAAGCACAACCCACCAAGCATAGCCCACCTCATAATATTTGCCATAAATCTCACTCGCCATGGTGACCAAAGGCAGGGAGATGAAATTGGTGACGGCCAGTTCCCAGGACAGGCGAAACATGAACACCAGGCCGCCGACCATCATGATCAGATTGCGCAGGAACACGTTCACGTTCAGGCCGATCATGTCCGACATGGTCTGCGTATCGGCCGTCAGACGGGACGTGATGTCGCCTGAGCACATAACACGGATAGTAGGTTGATGAAATTAAATGATTTACTCACGACATATATATGAGTGACAACATCGAGAAAATAAAAGACCACATATTGGAGCAAAAAAAGCAAGTAATAGTACAAAACGGCATATATATGTACATAATTTCAACAAAAACAACAACAACAAAAGATTAAACACATATAGTCAGGGGGGGTAAAAAAACACGGAGTAAAAGAGGGGTAAAAAAACACGGCTCATTACTCAGCGAACACAAGGGTTACAACAGAGCTGTAACATACTGCAATAGAAATAGTACGTCATATGCTGTAATTCTACTGCATTAGTCATTACTGAAGTTCAGAATGTATGGCAGACCCACAAGCTCAAAGTTGACACCCAAAAAATGGTCAAAAACGTGAGGGTTTTAATAAGTTGCTAAGGTTGTAGCATGAAGCTCTTTTGACACTGACGCTTCATGTTGTGCATAGTAGCATTATTTTATGTGGTCTTTCTTTTGGCATACCTTGCTTTCCGCTACCTTTCTAATAATAATGTATTTTGGGTGTGTTTTTACCCCCATAATTTCAACCCAAAACGGGTAAAAAAACACACTTCAAATTGGTTTTATTTATCACAAGCAGGTACTGAGAAGATGGGTAGCAGGCCCAAACTTGCTGTATGAAGTACTTCTGTGACCTCATAATTCCACATAAAAAATTGGCCCTTGGACTGATTGTATTGTGTGATTGATGCCCCTGATGACGGGTCCCTATGTTTAACACGTAATTTAGGTCAATTTTTTAAGACGCATAAATCACACTCATTTTGTGTCAGAAATGTTTTTTAGTGATGTAGAATGATTTTTCCGCGCCATATTTTTTATCAGGCCCATTGACAGTGCTAAAATATGGAGTTACACCGTGCAGGTGCAGTAGAATCAGGTCGGATATAACTTAATGCCCGTTGTGATTTTGAAAGTTTAGAGCAGTTTAAAAAGCTTAAAAGTTATAAAAAACAAGATTTAAACTAGAAAAACATTAGAAAAGCGAAGTGCTCGCAAAAAATGACCCGTGTTTTTTTCTCCGCAGCCGTGTTTTTTTTTGCCCACATGCGGGGTAAAAAAAACACGGTTGGAAACCGGTTTGGCACAATATGCGCATGGGCATGAGGTATATTCGGTTTTACTACACCAATCGATAGCTCATGCCACAAGCTACATGCTGATGTAGGCACCATTGCTCAACATCAAACCTATCTGATGTTATGAGCTTAGTTCCCTATACGTGTTTTTATTCCCCCCCCCCTGACTATATTACCCAATTTTGAATTTCAAGTTCATGGCTTGGCTAATAAAGGCTGGCTTTATGCTAATAAAGGTCGAATGAGACAGAATGGGTTCAAAAGTCAAAAATCGTCAAGACAGGTCAATACTTTCATACATATTGTATATAAGAGACGAATGTTGGGACTTATCCCTAAAAAAATCAAAGGTCCAGGGGGGAAGACTCCAATTCCCAAAATCTGAGCAGAGTTGGGGGAAAATTGTACATTTTTCAAAAATTTCGCAAAATTCAGGGCATTGCTGGTCGATAAGGGAGCCTCAAAATTTGGCCAGACAGCCCCCCCAAGTCTACTTCGTATGTGAAAAAGAGACAAAGCGATTGTATCAACGCTTCACACCAGCTGACCGAAAATTGTCACTGTTCCTGTCCGTATAACCTCAAGGTCAAGTGCGAACTGGGCTTTAAAGAGTAAAGGTTAGTCTACAGATAGAGCAAGCGAAAGCAGAACTGAGGTTCTTGCCTGTTCTGTGAATATCAAAAAATGCAACTTCTTGCAAAATTAACGATCCGAATAACCGATTTCTAATAATCTGATCAATTCGATAATCGGCATAGGTGAACGCACCCGCCCGCGCACCGCCAGCTAGTGCACTGAAAGCAAAGACAACACCGAATGCAATCATTCACTTACCAGTCTTAACGGTGTCATAGAAACCTATCTCTTGTCTGATCAAGGAAGCAAATAGGCGATTTCGCATGGTTAGTCCAATTTTGTTGTTGCAATACGTGAAACTTCCACCTCGCAGGCCCGAGAAAAGGCCGCTGAAAAAAAAGTTGATACGTTTCTCAATTTTTGAAACTCGACCCGACTTCTCAACCGTCGTTGTAGTCAAGCTAATAAAGTTCGCACTGCGCGCTGCTCATATTTTTCTAAGTTTCTGACACTTATTGTCACATTTTTTCATAAAGATGGGCAAATACGCCGAAACGGGCAGTTGACACAATATATATATATATATATATATATATATATATATATATATATATATATATATATATATATATATATATATATATATATATATATATATATATATATATATATATATATATAAAATATATATATATATATATATATATATATATATATATATATATATATATATCAAAAAACCAATTCAAATATCAACTCAAACCGTCTGTTATTTATATATAGTGTTTTATAACCAACATTTTGGGAAAAATAGAAAAAGTATATACACTAAGTGTCTTAACAATCCCAATGTTAATGTTGAGAACTCGAACCCTATTGCCGACTACACTGACCTGCCTAGACTGAGCAGAGTCATGATCATGACAGAGTGTAGGAGCTTATCATACGAATGTGTCAAGAAAATTTGCGCAATCACTTGGCCCGTATAGTAGGGGATGAAGACACGACCTGAAATACAAAAAAATGTCAAGTCAATATCTAACTTACTGCTCAGGATTTGGAACGTGATTCACAAAAAATACAAAAAATACTAAAGAAACAATAAACACTACAGAACACTGTATATATCTCTATTGGATTAAACGGACTATATTCGTTAGTGGTTAAGGACAAGCTATCGCAATGAACGAGGTTAAGCACTACACATGTATATAGTTGGGGTGGGATCCTCCAAAAAAAATCTGTCTCGGGGGAGGGAGGGGGAGGGTCCCGGCGGGAGTAAAATTTTGGCCAAAATTGGGAAAAATCGTCATTTTTGGTGAATTTTAAGCAATTTTCACTGAAATTTTCGCCAAAAATTGGCAAAATCTGTTTTTTGGTCAAAAAAGGTTAAAAATTGCGTCATTTTTGGGATTGAGGGGTCAAAAATGAGTTTGACGCAGGGGAGGGAGGGTCCCTCCAAGGGGAGGTACCCAAAACTTTAGAGCTGTTACATGTATGTTAAGTACGTCAACAGAATTTTAGACTGCACGCCAGGGTTGGCAGTCTCGGTCTCGGTCTCGGTCTCGGTCTCGTAAAAAACCCGAGACTAGGCTGGTCTCGGTCTCGGTCTCGGTAGCAAAACCGAGACCTGCCATAGGGTGGTCTCGGTATTTCAGATGAGACTTGAAGTTTTCAAAATTTTCCAAAATCACAAAGATTTTTTTTTACAATTTAAGTTTCCAAATAGAATGCCAAGCATGAAATGGTTAAAACTGTCTGCTGCAGAAGAATGTTAGTTCACCGGCAAACTCTGGCTACCTTCAAGTTTAAACTTTGTATATCAAGCTAGATTTTATATTAAAGTTTGAGCTAAAATGGGTTGTGTGTCTGACTTAGCGATGTTGCATTTGTTTGTGGGACCTCTTATGTTGAGCAGTAAAAATACTGACCATCATTTATATACCAAATAGTGCTAACATTGTAGCTGATTTGTAATTAAAAACTTGCTGGCTTCTGCGACTTTACTAATCTCGAATTGGGTGGCAGTTTAATTGAATTTCTTAAGCCCCAACCAAACCTCTCAACACATGTCAAAACATTAAGTATATATCTGAAAAACCTAAGTACAATCAAATGCTTTTTGGGCTATGGAGTGGTTGTTGCATCAAATCTTCCCCCCACATATATAACTGTGACAGCGTGAGAAACTTTTCTGGTCCGTGATGATGCTGCTATCACTTATCAGAACTGCCGATAGTAGCACTACTGCACCAGCACGGACGATTCTACGCTGGCATTCAACTCTGTATGCAATGCACTATAAAATGTGGTATACGAAGAAGTGTGCAAAACTTTTAAAAAATAACCAAAAGTTGACTAATTAGTTACAGCTGCTATTTCCTTATTATTACCCATTCCCTATATATATTTTGTTAGTATGATACATGCATGTGATTTTAGTTTGTGGTTATTCTTGGTCAACGCACTCTGGGCCGTAGTAGGGCTTCAAGCGCTGGATACTAACACGTTCGACCTTGGCGCCCGGTACCCCATGGCGTACTATTTCATATACATGATCTGACAACTTTGCTACAACCCGATATGGCCCCTCCCATTGTTCGAGATATTTTCTTTTCTGACCTGTGGGGACTGGGGTCTTTGTGATGTCTTTCAACACAAAGGAACGGACTGCATACTCTGTGGGTTTAGTGCGCCGGTCGTAACGTGCTTTGTATTTCTCTTGATATTCTAGCTGATGATCCCGTACCGCGCTATGTGCAATTCTCTGTCGCTCCTGCAACTTCTTGACATAGTCGGGTACGGCATCACCCACCAGTGGTTCAGGCAACTTAAACAAAACATCAGTCGGGAGTAACGGATCTCGTCCGTGCACTACATAGAATGGTGTATCTTTGAGTGCGGAGTGCGGAGAATTTCGATAACTAAAGAGGACCCATGGTAGGACCTCATCCCAGTCTTGCCTACTTGCCGAAATGGCAGTTCGCATGATCTTTTGTAAGGTGCCATTCAGCTTCTCAACCAAACCATTCGACTGCGGATGGTAGCTAGTGGTTTGCAATTTACCGACTCCGAAATAGCTATAGACTGTTTTCGAGAAATTGGAAACAAAATTAGCTCCCCGGTCGGTTAGCACTTCGCGTGGCACCTTGTGTGTGGCAATAAATTTATTAACAAAAACTTGTGCCACCTCCTGCGACGTCTGTCCCTTAAGTGGGTAGGCCTCTGCCCATCGAGAGAAGTAGTCTACGATCACCAAGATCGCCTTATACCCAACAGCTTTCATCACCTATCTAGGGATCTACCACTACAACGTGTTACCGTTTGGGTTGTGCAACGCGCCGGCAACGTTTCAGCGCATTATTGAGCAAGTTATGGGGGGATTCCCAGTTTACATCGATGACATTCTATTACCGGATACCACCGAACTGGCCCACATAAAGTCGTGGCAGGTAGTACTGCAACGGGCGACCGACCATGACATCTATTTCAAAATAGACAAAACGGAAATTGCCCTGGCATCAGTCGAATTTTTGGGACATGTTTTGACCAAAGACGGGATAAAACCCGCAATGGGAAAAGTAGATGCCATTGCACAGTTCCCCACCCCAAAGAATGTCAAAAAGGTCCGGGTTTTCATGGGGATGTGCAATTACTACCGGAAATTCATCAAGGGGTATGCAGAAATTTCGAGGCCCATCTATCGCCTGTTGCGAAAGGACTGCTCTTTCGACTGGGACGATGCATGTGACAAAAGCTTCGAAGAACTGAAAAAGAGTCTCATGACGGCTCCGTGTCTGGCTTATCCAGACTACACCAAAGAGTTCATACTGGTCACAGATGCGTCACGCTCAGGCCTAGGAGCGGTCCTTGAGCAGACGGACGAAAAGGGAAAACTACACCCAATAGCGTTTGCAGCCAGATCCCTGTCTAGAGTTGAGGAAGGGTACGGGAATACCCACCTTGAGTGCCTTGGCATCTACTGGTCGGTCACCCATTTTCGGCACTACTTGTTGTCCAAACCTTTTACGATCTATACGGATCATAAGGCGTTACAGTGGATGCTGAACGCCGATTCCAAAGTCTACTGGGGGCAGGTAGCCAGATGGGCCATTGCCTTATCGGAATACAAGTATAAGGTAATCCACAAGCCTGGACGGCTGAACGTTGTCGCCGATGCGCTGTCGCGCAACCCACCGGTAGGTACAGAGCCTAAAGCAGACGAACTAGACCCATTAGCGGATCTTTGCGCTGGTATCTCAGCAGTGTCTGAAAATATACCAGCGCTACCCAACAGCATTTCTATAGCGCAATGGAAAAGAGCATTAGCGGATGATCCGTTCGCATCGGCGGTTGTAGCCTTTCTAGCGCGTAAGGTGCTCCCAGATGATGAAAATCTTGCTCTGTATTTACGGCGTTTTGGTCATGACTTTGTGTTCCTTGACGGGTGTCTTTACCGTTACCATGTGAGCTTGAGGGGTACCCGGGTAGGGTCCTCAACCCAGTTACTAGTGGTACCACCCCAGTTCCAGTCGAAATTGATTGAGGAATGCCATATCGAACCGGCAGGGGGTAGCCATGCAAGCTATGGCACTACGCATTTTCGCGTTGCATCCCGGTACTATTGGCAAACATTGACGAAAGACGTTCTCGAGTTTCACAAAAAGTGTCGAACGTGTGCGTTCTGTGACAAAGGGCCTAGAAAGTCACAAGCAGTATTGAGATTACTGCCGACGGTGGCAGCACCATTCGAGAGGGTGGCGATGGACATAACCAAGGCGCCGATATAACAGTTTTGCCTCGCTCGACTCGTTCTCTTGCCGTTTTGGCGTGAACAAGGTTCTGCTGGTGTTTGGGCGCTCGGGTCTAGTAGATGTTTGACCCTGTGGTTTTGTATCCCGCCAGTTCCCCGACTTTTGGTTGGATTGTTCATTGCCCACTGCTTGAACCCAATCTGTACTACCCATAGGGGATACTAAATCCAATAAATTCACTACTTTTGACAAAGGTGGGGGTCCCTCACAGTAAATGGGAGCCAGCACTTTTTGCACGTCTGGAATGACCCCACTGAAAATCTGTTGTGCTACATTGGCATCCCTCTCCGTTCCATCTAACCAAATTTCTTGAGCTATTGTTTGAAGCTCACGTAGATAGTCTCTCACGGGCTCTCCGGCCCGCTGCCGTCTGTCCAAAAATTTCCTGTAATGGTCTGCTTTTGTCATTTTCCGAGCCCCAAACACCGGTGTTAGCTGTTCCACTAGTGACTGAAAATTTTGGTTCACGCCCTGTGGCAATTTTGAAGCAAACAGGCTCACGCGGCCTCCCAATTTGAAACACAGAATGCGACCCCAGTGGTCCTCTGGCACCATGGCCATTTGCAAGCGCATTGTGAAACTCTGCAGCCATTCCTGGAAAGTCATTTTTGTGATATCTTGATCAAAGACCGGCAGGTCTGCAACAAATTTCAGCATGTTCTGCAATTTCTGTGGGTCATATAGCGGGGGTTGCGGTTGTTGGTGTTGAGTCAGGACACCCCCGAAATTACTAGGGTTTTGATACCCCGGTGTTGGTCCGAAATTCGTAATTTGTGAATTCGCAAAACACGGGTTCTGTCCCGTTTGTTCCCCTGTTTTTAGGCCCATTCCCATATTCCCAAGGGTTAGCTGGGGTCCCAGGTTATTTTCGGTGACCCGTGGGGTTGATGAATACCCCGTTTGTCTCAAAGGGAAATGTAGGGTCTGACTTGGGAGGGTCGGATTCCACCCCATCTGTGAATTTGGGTACGCCATGACCTCACAGAAATTGCCACTATTGGTCTGCATCGTATTACCCGTGCTGAACGTGACCATTGGGGCCGATGCAATTGGGGGAAAGGACATGTGCATCTGTGCACCGGTCTGCGACCGTTCTTGCTGGTTGACTAACAGCTTTGGGGGGCAAAAATTTGGATATTTTGGGACTGTGGCAGCAAAATTTTGATTTGGTTGACTTATAGTCTGATTCTGAATTGTCCCTAACGTTTGTAGAGGCGCCTGGGCAGGTGCAACTAGGGTGCCAAGCCCTGTTGACACAACATTCGTGAACACGGTCCCTGTTTGGTGGGTAGGGGTACCCGATCCATGCGTACTATTCATCAAATTCTGGCCCATGGCCATCGTATTTGGCATTTGGGATGAGGCACGGTTCTGCAAAACGCCCCGTGCTCCATCCCCTGTCAACCCATTATGACCTAGGCCTGCTTCCGGATTTTGCTGAAACTGCTCATCTATCTCAGGTTCAATCACATAACTCCGATGCGAGAGGGTGGGTGACTGCTGATCTGCTAGCTGATTCCCTAATCCTATCTGCATCTCTCTCAGTTCCTGGTTTGGGTCTACCTCGTTTTTGCCCACCCTCTGCACCGGTTTCTTTCCTAGCTTTTTGGCTTTTAGCCGAGCTAGACGCTGTCGCGTCAGGATTCCCTGGTGTTCCTCCTCTGAGGAGTACCCCGATCCGGCATAGGACGTGCCCCCGGGTGCTGTCTGGGTCTTCGGCAGAGCCGAGGCTCCGGGTAGGTCTGCGAGGGTGGTAGTCGTTGGAACATTCTGCAACACTGTATTGTTGAGGTTGTCTGTGATGGTGTGGGTGGGGGTTCCGAATGTCTGTGTCGGTGCAGTGGTTAGCGGCGGCCCGTACGAGATCGTATTGTTCGGGTTTTGAGCGGGGTTGGACGGTTGCCCCTGTACATTCAGGGTTCGATTCACTGACGGTGGTGGTGTGCGAGCTAGTGCAGACGGACGCATAATGTATATGTGTATATAATGTGCGTGTCTGTGTGCTTACTGCTTGGGTCTTTACTGAAATTCTCAGCGTTCAACTTTTCAAATGGTCGTAACAGCACAACTTAGTCTGATAGACTGTCCAAAATACACTAAGTACGTATATGGCAAAAATTTGAAATTTCGAGAAAAATTGCACTAAGTCTCAAAAACAGAAAAATTTGAGCAGCACTTCCCCTTAGAAAATTGACTTTGGGGCTGCTGGAGGCTGCTGAATCCACTAAAAACAGAAAAAACAAGAATTTACAAAAACTTTATTTTCACTCAAAATTGAAAAATTTCTAAGTCTAAATGCTCAAAAATAAAAATTGAAAAGGGGGACCCTTAGGGTGTTCGAAATTAGGTCCGCCGGACGTCGATTTCTGAAATTTCAAAAATTCGGGTCGGACCCGAAAAATTCCTAAGTCTGAGGAATTTGGAGACAAAACAAAAAGGGGTTCCCCACTAAGGCTTATTTTTCATTAGCCGGGGAGCGATTTAGTTTCCAGAGGGGGGGGGGCAAAATTGATCAAAAATTTTGTTCAAAAACCTAAGTTTCTAGGCTCAGAAAAATTTGAGCAGCACTTCCCCTTAGAAAATGCAAAATGGGGGTGCTGCTGAAGGCTTCTTTTTGCCTGAAAATAGAAAAAATTTCAAATTTTTGCCGATTATATACCTATGCTCAGGGGATGCCAATACCAAATTTCAATGAATTTCGCCGATTTTTGGCAAAATTCTAATCAGACTAAATGGGGGGGTCAACTGTAACTAACTACACTATGCGTCTATACTACTGTTTTGGTCCCTAGGCGAAAATTTTGAAATTCCGTGAAGCTGGGGGCCAGGAGCGATTATATACTAGGGATGAAATTTGGGGGTTGACGGTATATTTTTCTAAAAATATACCTGGGGGATTATCTGCGTGTTGGTGGGATCAACCTGAGTCTTGCTGCGCAACTTTTGAGCTGGTTTTCGCAAAATTTTGAGCCTTCTAGAGCCGCTCAGACCGATTATATACGTCTCCGCGTATATAATCCCACTAAAGTGCTGAATTTCGAAAAATTTCGCAAAAATTGGCGGTCAAGCGCAATAATAGTTCCAAATATAGGCTAAGCTGCGTGCGTGGGCAAAAAGACCCGAAGAAATTCTGAGTATTTTGGCCGCTGCGACCTTAAATGCGCGATTTTTGGCCGTTTTTGACCAAAAATGAGGGGTGGGGGAAAAATTTTCCGAAAACGCTAG
Organism: Trissonchulus sp. WLG1_4; assembly: GCA_030248245.1. Classification (NCBI taxonomy): domain Eukaryota; kingdom Metazoa; phylum Nematoda; class Enoplea; order Enoplida; family Ironidae; genus Trissonchulus; species Trissonchulus sp. WLG1_4. Next base: position 37,335 of record JASANF010004062.1, on the reverse strand, counting down.
AATTTCCAGAAAAACGTTGATCGGTGCTAACGTACGCGGTGCCCTGAGCAAACTATAGCTGAAGAAAGCTAGCAAAAATAGCAATTTAGCGCTTTTCTAGGGCAAAATGGGCAAAATTTTAGGCTTAGGATAGGAAATGAGATGGGGGACAAAAATTTTTCGAAATTTTGCGCTTTTTCGCTCAAACGCAGTTATTCTATAGGTTTTCGGGGGTGCTGAGTCTTGTGGCGCTATCAGAATTTCGCCAAAATGCGCCTGGGGGTCAGTATGGGGCTATTTTGGGGTCAAAATTGGGTTTCGCGCGCAAAACTTGTTTTTGGCCGAAAAATGGCGAAAATCGGGTATTTCTGGCCGAAACTTCGCTCAGGGGTGCGCTATAGGGTGTAGGCACAAAGACTTTTTGGCCGGTTCTCAAATCTAAAAATTTGAGCCAAAATTCAAAATTTTTGAAAAATCGAAAATTTTTCGATTTTGGGGGGTATTTCGGCCAAAATTTTCTGGAAATCCGGGTTTTTCACACCGGATACTTTTTCCAGAGCAGGGGAGGGGTGGGGCGCAACTTTTGAAAAAGAAATGGGGAGGTTTTATACGCTTTTGAGCGAGACCTACCCCGAAAAATGTGAAAATTCACTAGCGAGCGCCTCAGAAACGGGGGTGTCTATATACCCTCCGTTTGGAAAATTTTGGGGGTCAAAAATTCGAAACCCAGTTGTTTCTAGGGTTTCAGGGGTCGCGGAATCCGATTCTGGGGTCGGATTTTACCCTAGGTGAATTTTGAGCGCGGCACGGGCAGTTTCAGAAATGCCCGAAAAATTTTGAATTTTAGGCTTAGGCTTAGGGTGGGGAAAAATATTAAATGGGGTCCTAAAATTCTGGCGATATGACTCCTAGTACCAGAATTTTGTGCTGATTTCAAAAATAATACCCTCCGGCCACGAAAATGCCGTTGGGGTAATCTATGAGGGTGGGAAAATTTCAAAATTGAAAAATTTTCATTTTAGGCTTAGGCTTAGGGTGGGGGGAAAAATATTAAAATTGTCGTAAAAATTCCGAAAATATGACCTCTAGGGTCAAAATTTTGCGCTCGTTCTATTAAAAATAATGCCGGGGCCGAAAAATGGCTCTAGAAGGCTGCCCCCTCAGTTTTTGACATCTTCAAAAATTTTTGCTTCACAAAAATTTCAAAAATTTTCTGGAAAAAGGCTCTCTTTCTCTCCGAATTTTTCCTACGTGCTCCCTAGATATTCACCGCTTAACCCTATTTGCTTTTCACAAAATTTTGAGAGCCTTTTTCCTCTCACTAAAAATCCCTACTTCTTCTTCTCCTTATTCACCTGAAAAGAAAACTCCCAAAAACCGCTCAAAAACACAGGAAAACCGTTTAGAAAAATTTTCCCGGGGATAGGGAAAATTGCGGGGGACTTATTTACTCGTTTTCTTCGTTGCTGGGGGTGCTCCAGCAACTTTTCGAAAATTTTTGGGGTGGGGGGGATCAAAAATTTGCGCTCAAAACAACAAAAATTTAGGCTTAGGGCTTAGGAGCAGCTATTTTGGGCTTCACACGTGGCCCAAAAATCCTTTGTCACGGTCGCCACTTGTTAAACCACGAACCACGGGGCTCTTAGGGTTTGAGCTCGGAAGGCGAGGGCACGAGGGCTAAATGTGACCGTGCGCCCGAGCCCAGTGGAACGTGATCTAACGGTTGAAGACCGTAACAAACGGCCTAAAACTCAGTTGTCCAGCCCTCTCTCAGGTCCGGGACTCACGCGGTGAATTCCCGCAATAGCTGCAAAGCCCTACAAAACACCCAACACAGATCAGAATTGGAGACGACACAAAACTTCCAAATTAATAAAATTTATTGGAGGCCAAATAACAAAAACAACAAACAGAGGAAAACGAGTAAAAACCTAACTCATTTCAGTCCCTAGACTCAGGGGAAGCTATTCCTAGTCTCAAACGGCGCGCGAGGCCCTAAATACCTAACCCCGTTTCAATGCGTCGGCGCCACCCCCCTTTTCACGACGTCTTCACCAGCTCACACTGACTATAAGCCAGTCACACAATAGGACATTATATAATTTCGGCAATGCGCCGATTGGCCTAGAAATAGCTTCCCATTAAAAACCCGAATGAAAAATGTATAAAACTATTTAAATTGTTAAAGAACTTTTCTGAATTTGGGCGCTAGAGTGTGAATAACTTCATGTTTTAAATGCATATATTCATATTCACATTTCTTGTGCTGAGTCACGATTTTACTACGCTGTAAGCCAAACAGCAAGCCAGAGAAACTACTGGCAGCCTTTCTAGTAATTTCTGAACTCAAGGGCGCTACACAGAGCGCTGCGAAGTCATGAAAACTGCCAAATATAAAAATGAAGAAACGCGTGTCTTGGCTTAACTCCGCGATTGTGAAACGTGAATAGGAATGAATTTTGAAGATGTATATGTCTGTATGAGTGCGAGAAGGCCTGCCTCGACCAGGGGGTGACCCCCAATTTATAACATTTTTTAATAAAAATTTTTTTTTTTTTTATTTAATTTTTTTTTTTTTTTTTTTTTTTTTTTTTTTTTTTTTTTTTTAAATATTTTTTTTTTTTTTTTTTTTTTTTTTTTTTTTTTTTTTTTTTTTTTTTTTTTTTTTTTTTTTTTTTTTTTTACTTTTTTTTTTTTTTTTTTTTGTTTTTTTTTTTTTTTTTTTTTTTTTTTTCTTCTTGTTTATTTTTTTCTTTCGCCGCCAAGGCCGAGACCGAAAGTTTTGGACGGGGGGTGGCGAGGCCCGAGATATGGAGAAAAAGAGCCTATAAGAGTTGCGGGGGCGTGCGCGTTGTGCCACAAGGTGGGTTTTTTTTGTATATTTAGTGTTGCGAGTGAGGATTTGGTGTGAAAAAAAAAAAATTTTTTTTTTTTTTGGTGTTGTTAGTATTATCTTTATATTTCAATTCAAATCCCTCCTCCCCCTGTCACACATCGCAGATAAATTATATATTTTATTTTTTATCTAATATGTGAGTTGTCTGTGCAGCGCGTTGTCTGTTATTATCTTTTTTATTATTATTTTTTATTAATTCTTTTTTATTTATTTTTTGTTTAGCAGTGTTTTTTAATTTTTATTATTTTTTAGTTTTTATCAATTATTTTTCCTTTTATTTTTAAATTTCTGTGTGTTTTTTCTTTGTAGAATGTGTGTTTTTTTGTGCGTCTCTTATTTGTTACTAGATTTCTGATAACTGATAACTGATAAATGTCCTGCAACGCTATACTGATAACTGATAACTGATAGTTGATAACTGATAAATGATAACTGATAACTGATAATTTTTTGTGCAACGGGGCCCAGTTCAGTTCATATATCTATATATATATTTTTTTGTACTACACGTTTAAGTGAGTTTTCAAATACTACATTCTTCCCTGTTTTTAAAACTTCATGGTCCTTTGTATGTGGTTCGTCGGTATTGGCCCGTGACAGGATCATATCGTTCAGGAGGTCGACGATTTCGTACAGGGCGGTATGGCTGGGCATTTGGTGGTTCATTCTGATATTCAATTCTTTCTTGTTGCTGATTAGGTTGCGCTATGGCATGTGGGAGCTGATTGTTTTGGGCATCAAAATCGCAGTAAATGCCATGTCTTTGTATTTGTGGTATATGATGCTGTAAAGTTGTTTTCGCCAGTTTGCGAGCATTCCAAATGGATCCATCTTCAAGCTCATATGTTGATGGGCCTTTTACTTTGACAATTCGCTTAGGTTGTGCAAATCGACTTTCTCCTTTTTTCCATTGAGCTTTCTTGCATCGTACATAGTCACCCGTTGTTAATTGGCCTTGTATCGAATCTTTTTTGCTTGCTTTAATTTCTCTATTTCTAGTTTCTTTGGCCTTGATGTCCAGAAATGGTGCGTTCAGTTTAGTGCGAATCTTCCGACCAAACATTATCTCAGACGGCATTAATCTAGTTGTTGCATGAGGTGTATTTCTATAATCTGCCAATAAATCTGTAATTGCTTGTTGCTACTCTTTTTTTTTAACTGCATTGCTTGTAACTTTTCTTTGATCCATCTGTTTACTCTTTCCACGGCTCCATTTGCCTGAGGATTATAAACTGCGGTCTTTTTGTGAGCTATATTTCTTTCTTTTAGATATTTTTCAAACTCAGCACTACAAAATTGTGGACCGTTGTCTGATACAAGTTCAGATGGCAATCCAAAACGCGCAAAAATGGGTTCTAAAAACTTAATAACTGTTGCAGATGTTATTCTTGAGGTTGCTCCAATTTCTACCCATTTGCTAAAATGATCAACCAATACGATCAAATATGCTTGATTGTTTGGCCCGGTATGAAATGGGCCTGAAATATTGATTCCAAGCCTGTACCAGGGGGTTTCGACTTGCTGAAATTTTTGGTTTGCAGAAGGTAGCATTGTCGCTGATTTATCACTTTGTTGACAAACCCAACAATTTTTGACTAAATTGTCGATTGCTGTATCCATAGCTGGCCACCAATACCATTGTCGAATGCACTGTTTGGTTTTAGTTGCACCCGGATGATTCTTGTGAGCAATCGATAATACTGTTGCACGCATGCTTTCAGGTACAATAATTCTGAAAGGGGACCTAACTAAGCAGCCATTCCATTCAAAAAGTTCATCACGGATCAGATAATAGGTATGTAATTCGGCTGACAAATTGTTTTTTCTTGGCCAAGAGCTAACAATGTAGGCCAGAACTTGTTGCAGGACGGTGTCCTTCGCAGTATCGTCTTTCAAGGAGCTATGGGAAAACTGGTTGTTCATTATTAATGACACAAACTGATCATTGTTTGTAGACTCATCTAGATGGTTTGCTGTCAGTGGACAGCGTGACAGGAAGTCTGCAACCAAATTCTGCCGTCCGGGACGAAACTCCAGTGTATAATCATAGTTTAATAGTCTGGCATACCATCTTGCAATGCGGAGTGGTTTGTGGCCTGTTTCGCTTGTGTTTAACAGCAGTGTTAACGCTTGGTGATCAGTTCGCAGGACAAAATGAAACCCCCATAAGTATGTATTCCATCGCTCACATGCCCAAATACAGGCAAGGGCTTCACGTTCAGACGTAGAATACTTTCTTTCTTGATCACTAAGCGTTCTGGATGCAAAGGCTATAACTCTTTCTTGACCACCAATAAGTTGAGAAAGAACCGCACCAATCCCATATGCGGAAGCGTCTGTGGTAACAAAAGTCTGATTGTTCGGTACGAAACTAGCCAGAATTGGAGGTTTGATCATTTTTGCTTTCAGAGTCTCAAAAACCTCTTCTTCTTTGTTAGTCCATTTAAATACGCTATTTTCCCGTGTCAATGCTCTTAACGGCTCGGTCAATGTGGCAAAATCAGGAATAAAACGCTGATAAAAGGCGATCATTCCGAGAAATCGTTTCACGCTTGTCTTGTCAGTCGGTGCAGGTACATTGAGAATCGCTGCCACATTCTTTTCTAGTGGTTCAATTCCCTGGCTGGAAATCAAGTGACCAATGAAGCCAACTTTGGGTTCAGAGAGTATCATTTTATCCATTTCCAATCGCACATTATGTTTAACTAGCCGTTGCAAAACTTCATGAAGTCGAAGATCATGTTCAGCCTGAGTGCAGCCGGTCACTAAAATGTCGTCTTGATAAATCACAATACCAGGTATTCCAGCCAGAATAATTTCCATCATTTTCTGGAACGCGGCCGCTGAAGACTTCATGCCCATTGGTAGACGACGGTACTGGTATAGACCGTCTTCAGTCAAAAAGGCAGTTAAATGTCGACTGTCGTCGTGCAGCTTCATTTGGAAGTAGGCTTTAGCCAAATCTAGTTTTGAAAATAAGGTCGCTCCTCGTACTGTAGTGAACAGCTCTTCTGTGTTTGGTAACGGATGTTTATCGGCCACAATATGTTTATTCAGTGGTCGAAGGTCGCAGCAGAGCCGAACCTTCCCGTTTGGTTTTGGTACAGTAACCAAACCATGAACCCACTCTGATCCGTCTATTTTCTCTATCACACCTTGTTCTTCAAGTCGTTGCAATTCTTCCGTAACTTGGGTTTTCAAGGAAAATGGTACACGTCTGAGTTTTTGTGTTGTAGGTTTGGCATCTTCTTTCAGTCGAATGCGATGTGCGAAACCTTTTATTTCCCCCAAGGTTTTTGAAAACAGCGTTGGATACATTGATTGTAGATTATCTTTTGTGACTGTAACGTTGTTAACTGTGAGTGATTCGCTGTTTAGATCCAACTGTAGCTTCTTAATTAGATCTAGTCCCAATAAAGAACAACCACCGTGTACAACAATAAAGTTTAGTTCAGCACGTTTATTCTTGTAATTGACACTTGCATGAAATTGCCCTACAACTTTGATCGCAGATTGATCATATTGTTTCAGTTTAGTACAGGTCGGTCCTAACTGCAACTCAGAGAATAAATTTTTGTAAATCGGATATGGAATCAAACTTCTTGGTGATCCTGTATCATAAATCATGGCATGATCAACGGATTTGCCGCAGACATCGAATGAAATGGTGCACCGAATGCTTGTCGCAGAATTGTTTCCGACATTCAAAGTATGGACATTGTCATCTAGACTGCCATTGCCATTGTCATTTTCTGTGGTGACATTTCTAATATTTCTTGACCGTTTTTTGGCTTTGCAGACTCGTTCAAAATGTCCCATTTTATCACAAAATCGACATTGCGAATTGATTGCCGGACATGTCGTGTTATTGTTTCTATGATCGAACCCACAGCGTTGACATTTGCTAGTATAATTTCTATCGTTCTGATTCAGCTGGTTTGTGGTACGGTTAGGTTTAAGTTTATACTTTCGGTTGTTGTGCTGGGCTGAATTCATAGCATACACGCTGTGTGCCTGATTTGTCATCTTTTGCAGGTCTGTTTCAGCTTTTTCAACTTGTTTTGCTATCAGCAAAGCTCTTTCTATAGTTAACTGCGGTTCCATAAGCAAACGTTCCTTTATACGCTGACTGTTGACACCTTCTACTAATTGGTCCCGCAACATGTCGTGAAGAGAACCATCAAAGTCACACGGTGTTGCTTTTTCACAGAGTGCTGCACAGAATGCATCAATTGTTTCACTTTGTTGTTGTACTCTGTGCCGAAACTCATGTCTAGCTGCGACAACATTAGTTTGGGGTGTGAACTGGTTAGATAAATCCTGTAAGACTTGCTCAAATGTTTGTTCATCTTGATTGTTCGCGTTCTGAAAGCGCAGATTGTCATAAAGCCGCTGACCTTCTGTACCAACAGAATGGAGTAGTAAAGCAATCTTCACTCTGTCAGGGCAGGTTTCACTTCCGGACGCAATGAGGTAGGTTTCAAAACGTCGCTTCCACAGTGGCCACGGTATCGGTGGATCACCCGGGGTTTCCAGGTACGGTTGCGGTGGTTGTACAGACTTTGCCATACGTTTCCCTCGTCGCCAATGTAATGATGCCAATCAGAACTTAGTACAAGAAAACAGTAATCTTTACTGTTGGTGACATTGGAGCATAATCACCTTATCTATCCGATACAATCCCAGTTCAGTTCATATAACTATATATATATTTTTTGTACTACAAGTTTAAGTGAGTTTTCAAATACTACAGTAAATATTACGTATGTTTGTACGTTTTAACCGAATGAAGATAAGTCGATAGTAAACTTTATTGAAAAATAAGTCAATTAGTCACACAAACGAAGTCAATCAATTGATGTCATATTTTATTATTTTATTTTATTTTTATTCAAGTTACGGTTGTACATAAAAATTTTCAAAAAATTTTCTAAAAATTTTCAATGTAAATTTGCAGATAAAAATAAAAAGTGACTTTTGACATCTATAAAGGCAACAGAATAGAAAAATTTGACTAGTTTGGCGTAAATTTATACAATTTTTAAGGGTTATATTGGTAGCCAATCAAATGCGCTAGCAAACGAAAAGAACACAGAACCGCCAAGTTAACTATTTAAATTAACTTTTGTTCTTCATTTGCCAAAGAACTGGAGTAATCAAGACCCACATACGTATGTAATTTTAAGCTATGTAGAAATATGTGTCTAATTAGCCAGACATTATCGCACTTTACGTAACACATCTGCGACAATCAGTTACTTTTTGCAAATCTGACGTTTGTCCCAATTACTATTCTTCCTATTTTCTTTCTCGATTCTTTCTAATTTATTTATCTTTCTTTCAATTTTCTTTCAATTTCTTCCTCTTTTCTTGAAATTTTCTTTCAGTTTTCTTTCAGAGTTTTTTTCTTTCTTTCATTTTTTTTACATTTTCTTGGCACTTTTCTTTAAATTAAAGTTTTCTTTCTTTTTCTTTCATTTTTCTTTCCACTCAAATAAAGACTTAGCTGTATGTTTTGATAACACTTACTAGTTGGTGGGTCTCCAACTAGGAGAGTGTCCGTGTTCCACGTGATAATCTCCTCGACAGTCTACTGCTCCGCTTTGAACCTCAGTCGTCTACTCGCGACGTAGGAAATACACAAGTCAAATTTCAACAAAACTTTACTGGTTTCACGGCTAACACGCCCACACTTTCACAAGGTAACACAATCAGCCGACTCTTGGCTCACACTTTTCCGAACTGACTAACTACTCCTAGGTTTTCATCTTTTGTTATTAAAGGCCCAAACTTCAGGTTTTTTAGTGTCCAGTTTTGGGCTATTGTTTTGACCCCACGCAAATTTGTGTCGGCCCCTTTTTAGGGGTACGGTATTGCGCCAAAAGGGCGTCAGGTTGCGGGGTAGCCGACAATTTTTGAATTAATTCAAAAACGGGGACTGTCTTTTATTATGAGAGTTTTGTTTACACCCGGGGGGATGAAATTCGATCGTCCTCGATCGAGTGTACTAAAATTATACGTATAAGTGTCAGACAAGAATAGTATCAAAGCAAAGGAGGAGAAACATTATAGATTACATAGCTAATATAACTTGAATTAGTCAAATTATTAATACATTGATTCTGATTGTTGCGTGGCATTTTATAGTGTTACTGGTTATTTTGCTGATATCTGCGGCCTGCTCCGGCATGGAAAATGTGGGGGAAGGGCAGGTGCTCCGGGATAGTGATGACTGGGTGGTTGTAGGGGTCCAGATAAACGGGGATCCATCCCCAGTGTTTGTACTCGGCCACAGCATGTGGGGGGATAGTTGGGGTGCTGGATTGTGGATTGGCTATTGGATTTAGGGGGACTTGTGCCGGAATAGACAATTGGTGGTGCGATTGCTGGGTCGAAAAGCCTGGTGGGGGGCCGGGCTGCAGTGGCTGGGAAGTAGTGAGGGATTGCTGCAGCGGGGCCTGCTGAATGGGGGCTTGATTACTGCCCACGAGGGAGGGCTGGCTCGCAGTGGGGGCCGGCAGGGGCTGGTTTTGGCTTGGTTTTTCCGTTTGTGCTTCTGAATGAATGACTTTGTTTGGCTGGTTTTGAGGTGGAACAGCTTGTGTGCCAGTGCGCAGGTTTTGTGGTGTGTCAATTATAGGTTCATGAGTGACTGTTTGGATGGGTTCACTGTAATTGTTCAGCCGATTAGGCGTCGGTTCAGGTAATCCAGTCTACTGACGTCTACTGACGTCAATCGACTGTGTTGTAATCCAGTCTTTTTGTTTTTGAGCTTGTAGGTTGATTTTCATGAGTTGGTGTATCATTGGTTGGTTTCTGACCAGTGTACATGGCACGAGGTTGTGCATATGGTTGATCGCTCATATATGAGTCCGCGCATCGGAATTTTGGTTCATACCCACTGATATGGTCATACCAGTGCAGTTGAGTCGCGGAAGTCAGCTGTTCAGGATTTGGGGGGCTTCTCATAGAAGTTTCCTTTTGCAAGCTGGGATTCATGCGGAAAGTTCTCCATGGATATAAAATAATCCCAAACTCACTCACGTGCACTTTTTGCTTAGGAAAGTGTGGAATTTTTCAATTGTTTCTTGTGATGGCTTCGTGCCCCGATGTTTGAACGGCCCCACCCAGAAGACAGGGACGTTCAGCTGGTTCAACGCCGACATGGCGTTATTAGCGCCATCTTCCCAGCGACGAGGGTTAATTTGCATATCATTATTGCTAATAGCAATGATGATATAGTGGAACGAGGACGGGTTCACACGTTTCAGGAGGACGGAGACGTGGTTCATACGGGCGTTGGCTTAACAGATGACGTGGCCTGACTCCAGGGTTTGGATATTTTTGACGTCATTGTCGCCAATTAGTAAGATGGTGTTTTCTGGTCCACTAATCATTTGTTTTTCACACCAATCATATAAGTCAATTGGTGGCATCTCGTGCTTTTTCAGTTTTCGCTGCACGCTGGCCAGGAGGCGACCATAGAAATAATACCTTGGAAAGTTCAGGGTTGGTGTGGACGGTCTTCTGGTTAAGCCGCATGTCCAGAAGGGGTGTGTGCCCAAAAGGACATAGGCTGTGTCTGTCTGACTTAACAACCGCTTGATCAGCGGGGACATCAGTGCTGCAAGGTAGTAAGCAGCAATAAAAACATTGTCCCTAGCAAACACCCATGGACCATTGATTGGGAGGTAGTGTTTTTGGGCTTCGTCCAGCTCCTTCTTAATGTGTTCAGTAGTTGGTTCAATTTCATACACTTGTTGTGCCAGTTCAGGTTTGTCCAGTTGTATGAAATGCACATATTCAATCAATTGCTTGATGTTTTTGAACTGTAGATCCCCAATAGGCAATTTTTGAGGTATGAAGAAATAGGTTGACAGTGCATGCTTTGGCCCGCCAATATAAATTATATTGGCAAAGTCAGAAGGTTCGTTGGAAGAAATTGACTGCTCAGAGTTGTCAGTATCGCTTTGTCGGCGACTTGAGTGTCTGCTCCGCGATTCAGAGCTCGAATGACTCTGCCTCGCAGGTTCGGCATTGGGTTCATTAGTGTCCATTGCCTCGTGTGGTTGATCATTAGTGGATTTGTCCGCCGGGACACTGTGTCGTCGTCCCGTTTTTGATCGAGCAGGCTCTTTGTTATGCGGTTCAGCAGCAGTGTCGCTGGTTGGTGTCGTATACCGTGACCGAGGCATGGCCGTTTTCTAAGAAAAAAAATTTGTTCAAATATTGTAACGATTATTACGTACGTATTTGTCTCCTGATTTTTTTAAAACTATATTTCCCAGTTGTAGTCGTTCTATTTTTAGTATGATTACTATTTTTCGTAGTTATTATGGCAGAATGGCGTGGTTTATAAACTTGATAATTTCAAGTGCAGGGTTGATAAATTGAAGAAGAAAGGCGTGTCATGTGACTAATAACTACTTTCGTAGTGGTCGTGTGGTTTGTATTGCAATTTGTTCTACTGCTGAATTATGGAGAGATAGTTTGACTACAGTTGGTCAGTCAAATGGATGTCAAAGGTTCGTTCTTTTGTGATCGTGTATTATAACGAGCAGGTTGATTTGCTAAATTAGTGTTACTGTCTCTGATAGCTGTATTTTCCTGGTTCATTAACTGGGGTACATATAATCCATAACAGGGTTTGACATGATCCACATGTCGTTTGATAGGTAGCTTTTTGGGATCTTGGATACATTGTAAAGTTAGGTTTTTGCTTTCCATTTGAACAATTCTGTATGGTCCCTTCCAGTAAGATGTGAGCTTGGGGGCTGCACCTTTTTGGGTTGTTGGGGTAAACACGTATACTTTATCACCTATGTCATAAATAGGCATGCGTGTTGTTTTATTATAGTGCAATTTTTGTCGTTCCTGAGCTTTTAAAATGCACTGTTCAGCTATGCGCCATGCGCTTTGAAGGGTTCTGACCAGAATTCTACCGTAGTCGTTATAGTCAGTGTAAGTAGTCATTGTTTTTAGAATTTAACGGTCAAGTGGTGTGTATGGGTTTCTGCCATACAATAAAAAGAATGGAGATTCCTTTGTGGATTCATGTGTAGCTGTGCAATAAGCCAATAAGAGAAGAGGCAAATTGGTGTCCCATGTGCTTTGGTTTTCTTGGCAGTAAATGGATAACATTGTCTTTAGGACACGGTTTTGCCGTTCAACTTGACCCAGAGTCTGAGGCCGGTAAGGTGCACTCTGTATTTTACTTGTATTTACTAGTCTGCAAATGTTTTGGATTAGTTCAGAAGTGAGATTCGCGGCACAATCAGATAATAAAGCCCGAGGGGCAGAGTATCTAGCAACTATCTCATTGACAAAAAGTTTAGCAATATTTTTGCTTGATGTATCAGAAATTGGGAATGCTTCACATCATTTGGTGAAATAGTCTACAAAAACTAATATGTAGGTATTTCCAAATTCTGTAATAGGGTGTGGTCCCGCAATATCTATACAAACTTGAGCAAATGGTTTTGGCTCAATTTGCATAGGTGTGAGTGGGGCTTTATTTTGTGGAATGGGCGCTTTCTTTTTGGCACACAATATGCATGCTTTACAGTACTGTTTTGTGTCACGCCGCATCGTAGGCCAGTAGTAGCGTCGGCATAGTTTTTGATAGGTTTTGTCGAAGCCAAAATGACCTCCAGTAAGAATAGAGTCGTGAAATTCTTCTAGCAAAGTTTCTCGTAGCGAGTAAAGTATAACTACCCGTAGTTTATCGTGTTTAATGTCATAGTAATATAGCATATCTAACAGTCGATATGCCGTGGATAAGGTTTTAATTGTGTGGGCAGTATGGGGGTCGTTAGGCAGTTTACCTGTCAGTAAATATTTATAGATTGGACCAAAAAATGGATCATTTTGTTGGTGTAGTGCCATGTCAAATGGCGTTTCTGTGTCAATTGTGTTGACAGTTGCTGACGGCAACCGACTACGTGCGTCAGCGTTTGACTTACTTTTTCCTGGTTTGTGTTTTACTTCCATGTTATATTCTTGTAGTAAAAGTGCCCATCTTGCCATCCTGTTTGAAGGTGTGGGTGCTCGAAAGAGCCATTTTAAACAAGAGTAGTCTGTATACACTGTGAAATGGTTACCATACAGGTAGCATCGGTAGCAGTTGACTGCCCAAACTACTGCCAACGCTTCTTGCTCAACCGAAGGGTAGCGTTGTTCGTGTTTGTTCAAGGTTCTGCTCGCATATGCAATGACCCGTTCTTTTTCATTCTGTACTTGGCTAAGTATAGCCCCAACCGCTTGACCACTTGCATCTGTTGTTAAAATAAATGGCAATTGAAAATTCGGATATGCCAGTATGGGAGCGGTAGTTAATTTTGTTTTTAATATGTCAAATGCATGTTGGCAGTTGTTTGTCCAGTTATAAATTGTATCTTTGCGTAGTAGTTTTGACAACGGGGTTGCAATTTTAGCAAAGTTTCGGATAAATGGGCGGTAATATGACGCAAAACCTAAAAAGCGTCGTAGCTCGGTTATTGTTTTTGGAGCTGGGTATGTTTTGACGATATCAGTTTTAGACGGATCTACTGTTAGTCCGTTTTTCGAAATGACATGCCCAAAGGAACATTTCTGGGGTTTTAGTTTTAAGTTGTGAGTACGAAATCTTTCAAAGACTGACGCTAAGTCTCTAAGATGTTGTTCAAAACTAGATGAGAAGACGATAATATCATCTATGTAACAGAGACATATTTTCCAGTTTAGTCCAGTTAAAACGAACTCCATGGTTCTTTAATGCAGTCATGAGGCATATAATTTGTGACATGGACCATGTGGGTTATAGTTTGTGTGCCAATCGTTAATGTTGCTAATATAGCTCCTAGAAGAGTTATAGTGTGCCCAGTTATAGATTGAGCAGAAATTTGGGCAGGTACTAATTTTTCCAAGTCTGGCAGGCATCGTTTTGCTACTAGCGTAATTGTCGCCCCAGTGTCAAACAGTGCTTGTCGTAGGGTTCCATTCACTTTAACCGGTATGGTTGATTGAAATTTTGGTTCCTTATCACTTTGCGCTGAGTTTATTGATTTTTGTTTTAGAGGTTTCAGCATTTTATTAGTTGTTGGTTTAGCATTGACTGTTTTTAAGTATTTTTCTGTGTATTCGGCTAGTGGATCAGGTTCATCCATGAATTTTACCCATTGAGGTTTACTGATAACGCCTGCAACGATTTCTTCAAAATGGTCATTATTTTGAAGATTTTGTGCTTTGCGGCGCCTTGTTTTATGTCGGTAGGTTGGTTCAACAGCTGTGACAGCCTTGGTGTTTTGCTTTAGTATTGAGTTACACTGTTTACACGCGACTATAATCTTATATACAAATATTAATATTGTTGCTAGAAAGAATGAAAGCACTATGATGTTGACAAATAGTTGTACTGATCCTTTAAGTAGCAGATAAAAATACGCTATGCCTGGTGTAACTCGGTTGATGCCAAGATTTAATGCCCATTTGGAACTAGTTTCAATTAATTTTGTTAAGCCTTTACTAGCTCCAACTATCATGTTTTCAATTACAGAAGGGTCTGTTGAAAATTTAGCTGCATATGCAGTCAAGATTTTCATTTGTTGTTCAATTTGTGTAGTTTTGGCCATATATTCATGCATCATTTCAATTTGTAATTTGACAGTGTCTGGTTTATGATGGATTGGACCGGTGGAAAAAGTAAAAGGTGCCCATTTTCCTTGCCACGCCAGTTCGGTTGGTACTTTACTGACATGGACTGGTCCTTCCGGTGATTGCCATGTGTTGCTTAAATATAGACCTTGTTGAATGTCCAAACATGAGACAATTGCTGAAGTTTGTATTAAATCTTTACTTCCAGGTGCTATGAATAGTAGTGTTTTATTGTAAAGTACTGGAGTAAGTTCATAGCATGTGTTATTGTATGTACGGTTCCAAAAAATTTGGTCTGGTTTGACAGAAACGCAAGGCCAGACTGAAAGAGCTTCACCGGTAAATTTTGCACTGATGTCTGTACGATTCAGCAGAACACGAGCGCCAAGCGATGGGTCTAATCTTAAGAATTGCTGTATTAACTGAAGTTGTCGGTGCGCTATGTGACATATTTCCAGCCAAATTTGACGAAAATTATATATGTCATTTTGTTCAATTTTATATAACAGATAGTTCAGTTTTGCGTTTACAGGATTAACTGTACTGTTGAGATATTTGATAGTTTCGCTTAGTATTTGAGTTCGTTTTGATGTTCTTTTTACGTCATCGAATACAGTTCCCGGTATTCGCAATGCGATTCCTTGTTCAGTGATGTAAGTAGCTGGAGGAAGACAAGTATGAGTAATAGGATGTGAAATCGTAAAGGCACCTTGTATGGCGTCTATTACAATATGCCCATTACTCAACTGAGCATCGTAGAATCTATCAGGTTCAAATGGACATATAATGTAGAGTTCAGTGTTGTTCTAAACAATAGTTTTATCTTTATTAATAGTAAAGTTAGTTTGTGCGGTGTAATGGGATATAGTGAAGTCCCTAGATTTGTAATAGCATTTTCACCGTCTTGTGTGGCTATTTCTCCCCTGTTAATAATCAAGTTTTCAGTTGTTGTGCATTTATCGTGGCAACACCACGTATATTCGGGTGTCAGAGCATGATTTGTTGACCAGATGTTGGGGGAAATTTGAACTAGTGGTTTGTTGTTCCATACTTTGGTTTTGAAGGCATTGCGGCACAAGGCAACGTTTATACTTTTCAGAACATTTGCAGTTGCTACAATTCCTCTGGATCCAAAAAATCCAGTGTTTGTGCAAATTTTGTGTTCACGAATTTGACAAGATACGGCTTTAGTTTTTATTGGGTTGGTTCTTGGCAACCACAGTTGCACTCTTCTTTCAATAACACGCGCCGGTTTGGGTGTTTTGCAAGTAAAATAATCCGGGACAGCTACAGGGTGCCCAAAGCCGTGTTGTGTGCAAATATGATAACTGTTAGTTGCCTCTGCTCGTGGCAAACAACAAACCAGACTTGCTACTAGGAGGATTAATAAAAGTGACCATATGCCCATTATATTTTTCAGATAATGGAAACTAGTCGGGCTCATTAGTTTGTGTTTACTTTTGCTGTTGTCTGCAGTTTTCGCGTCATAAAGTGAAGTTTTGAAGGGTTTATGGTGATATTGTTCACATTCAGTTTCTGATTCAGTATGAAATTCAAAACTTGAGCTTATATCCTCACATGAGGGTGTGGGAGTTAGCGAAATAGTTGTATTAATTGTAGAATTACTGTCAGTTTCATTTATGAGTTCATTAGGATCTACGGTTTCTATTTCTGCGTCAAAAAATGGTAGTTCAGTTAGTGTTGGTTGGTATAGTTCTTCAGTGTATTTGAGTCGTTTGTCATGTGTGATCATATTATGGAATAGGCCTTCAGTTAGGCAGTTAGGTAGCTGGTTCATTGTTAAAAGAATGTCATTTTCAAGATTTGTTATGTCAGTTAAGTTTGGACAGTTATTGTCTTGTTCCATATTGGTATACACTGTTTCTATGCCATTTAGGTCATGTCTTTCAGCTGAGTGGTTTCGGTAGCGAGAACTAGCGTATGAAGTTTTGTCTCGACTGAGATCGAGATTTTTGCGGCTGTTGCCGAAATGAAGAGTTTGAATGATGCCTGTAACTTTTGCGGTCAGGTGTAGGTGATTTGGACTGATGAGATTTATAGCAAGGTGACCGATTTTGCTCACGACTTTGGGAGTCGTTGCAGTGCCAGCGTGTATCGTTTTGCCTGTCCCTAGAATTGGACCGTCTTTCTTTGTACTGTCTGTACTTTAGACAATTGCTACGAATATGACCTATGTAACGGGGTCAAAATTTTGGTAGGGCTTCTCCGGCCAAATTTTGGTGACCCTCCGGCTCCCCCCTTGATCGACCAAAAATACCCTTAATTTTCAGAATTTGGTAAAATTTTAAAATTTTTCCAGAAAAGTGCCATTTTTACTAAATTTTGCCTGAATTTTGGAGACCCTACCCTCTCTCCGGCTCCTTGATTTTGTGTGGTCCCCCATCCTTACCCTTTGTATGATTCCAGCTTAAGGGGGCGCTCCGGGAATCAAGGATTTGGGCCGTATTTTTTTAAAAACAGCCAAAATGACCTATCATTTTTGAAGAAAAGTTGCCCAAAATACTATTTCTGATGTTTTGACGCACATATCTCCATAGCAAAAAATTTGGAAAAAATTGGAGAATTTACTGATTTTATTCGACTTTTACACAAATTCAGCAAGTAAGCCAGTGCATCAACGCTTTTTGAGGTTTTCCAAACAGACGATACGTAAATTTTATCAGTCGTAATGAAAAATTAAAACAATTTTATTGCGTTCTGTGCAGAAAAATCGCACAAGAAACCATTTTCAGAAGCAGCAGACTCAAATATAAGCTGTGTGAATACAAAACCAATTTTCGGCATTCGATTATAAAATGCTGGTAAGATATTTTTCTACATAATTTTGCACAATTATAGTCTGAGGCTCTGCGCAGTTGAACAATTTTTTAGTTTTTTTTAAATAAAGCTAAGAAATTTTTTTATATGAATTTTATTGCTCAGAGTTCGACTTCGAAAGCACATAATGACATTTTTTATCCAAATCCGACATAAATGTTAAAAACCAAAATAATGTTCAACTAGAAAAGCACATAAGCTACGTTTTGGTATATAAAGTGTGACTATACGCAAAGTATAAGCAGAGTTATCGTTTGCCGAAAATTCACTCACGTTTGGTGCTCTGGGAGTCACGTGACATGATCACGTGATTTGAAATTTTGCCTCCAGTGTTCTTTTGTGCCATACTACATATATGTATAGTAAAGTTTGACATTTGCCAACTTTTTTGCCAATTTTCGATGTAACCCCCGATTCCCGGAGCGCCCCCTTAAGGTAGCGCTCAGCAACAAAACTCATGTTTGGCGCTCAGCTCATGCAATAAATAGCAATGCCACTTTAATTGTATATCAAAGAGACATCAAAAATACCTATTTTCAATACAGTCCAGCACTTTAATGTGAATGTGCCAAATTTTATGACCATGTCGAATTTCCTATTAACACTAATTTTGTTTTTGACCTAGCTCAGCGAAACTTCAACTGATTTGGATGATCTTGGTATCAATAGAAAGATCTCTCAAAAATCTAGACGTGATTGATCTTCGATTTTTCATTTTTATTTTTGATTTTGCAAAAAATTGATTTTTCAAAAATCAGTCGTGTTTGAGCGACTACAAAAAGTGCTACGGGCCAAAATTTGAAAATCGAAAAACTTTCACGTCTGCATTTATGTTCTTTCTTTCATTGTGCGAATTTTCAACTCAATCGCAAACAGCAGCCGGGACCCAGGTCCAAAAAAAGTAGTCGATTTCGCTACGCAAAAATGTAAGGTTTGCCCACACGTTTCACTTTTTCAAAAATTAGACCTTTGCTAGGACTGCATATTTCCGTTGAAAAAGTTACAAAAAGCCATATTCAATTTTTCAAGAAATTAAATCAAAAATTTGACATTTTCGAAGATTTATCAGCTTTGTAGGTTTTTCATTTTGGATTTGCTATTTTCACGGCTAAATAACTCAGCAAAACTTCAACGTATTCTTAAGTTTAATACATCAATTTAAAGCTAAGACACCGCATATTTCAATGATATGAGTAATCATTTTATATGGAAACAAAAATTTTTTTGCTACGGCTACAAAACTGTCCAAAAAAATTGAAAAAATTTTTTTATCACAATATGCACATCAAATGAAAGCTATTTTCATTTTGAACAACTTTCCTACAAGACATTATGGTCAAAAATGTCGCTGAAAAAAATTAAACGCCAAAGTCGGTTCCCCTGAGCGCCACCTTAAGGTAGCGCTCAGCAACAAAGCTCATGTTTGGCGCTCAGCTCATGCAATAAGTAGCAATACCACTTTAATTGTTACATCAAAGTGACATCAAAAAACCATATTTACAATACTTTTCAGCACTTTAATGTGAATGTGTCAAATTTTATGACCATGTCGAATTTCCTATTCACACTAATTTTGTTTTTGACCTAGCTCAGCGAAACTTCAACCGATTTTGAAGATCTTGGTATCAATAGAAAGATCTTTCCAAAATCTAGACGTGATTGATCTTCGATTTTTTATTTCTATTTTTGATTTTGCAAAAAATTGATTTTTGAAAAATCAATTGTGTTTGAGCGACTACAAAAAGTGCTACGAGCCAAAATTTGAAAATCGAAAAACTTTCACGTCTGCATTTATATTCTTTCTTTCATTGTGCAAATTTTCAACTCGATCGCAATCGGCAGCTGGGAACCAGGTCCAAAAAAAGTAGTCGATTTCGCTACGCAAAAATGTAAGGTTTGCCCACACGTTTCAATTTTTCAAAAATTAGACCTTTCCTATGACTGCATATTTCCGTTGGAAAAGTTACCGAAAGCCATACTCAATTTTTTAAGAAATTAAATCAAAAATTTGACATTTTCGAAGATTTATCAGCTTTTTAGGATTTTCATTTTTGATTTGCTATTTTCACGGCTGAATAACTCAGCAAAGCTTCAACGTATTCTTATGTTTAATACGTCAATTTAAAGCTAAGAAGCCGCATATTTCATTGATATGAGTAATCATTTTATATTGAAACAAAAATTTTTTTGCTACGGCTACAAATTTGTCCAAAAAATTTTAAAAATTTTTTTTATCACAATATGCACATCAAATCAAAGCTCTTTTCATTCTGAACAACTTTCCTTCAAGACATTATGGTCAAAAATGTCGCTGAAAAAAAGTAAACGCCAAAGTTGGTTCCCCTAAGCGCCACCTTAAGGGGGCGCTCCGGGAATCAAGGATTTGGGCCGTATTTTTTAAAAACAGCCAAAATGACCTATCATTCTTGAAGGAAAGTTGCCCAAAATACCATTTCTGATGTTTTGACGTGCATATCTCCATAGCAAAAAATTTGAAAAAAATTGGACAATTTACTGATTTTACTCGACTTTTACACAAATTCACAAAGTAAGCCAGTGCATCAAGGCTTTTTGAGGTTTTGCAAACAGACGATACGTGAATTTTATTAGTCGTAATGAAAAATTAAAACAATTTTATTGCGTTTTGTGCAAAAAAATTGCACAAGAAACCATTTTCAGAAGCAGCAGACTCAAATATAGGCTGTGTGAATACAAAACCAATTTTTCGGCATTCGATTATAAAATGCTGGTAAGATATTTTTCTACAAATTTTTGCACAATTATAGCCTTAGGCTCTGCGCAGTTGAACAATTTTTTAGTTTTTTAAAATAAAGCTTAGAAATTTTTTTAAATGAATTTTATTGCAAAGAGTTCGACTTCGAAAACACATAATGACATTTTTTATCCAAACCTGACATAAATGTTAAAAACCAAAATAATGTTCAACTAGAGAAGTACATAAGCTACAATTTGGTATATAATTTGTGACTATACGCAAAGTATAAGCAGAGTTATCGTTTGCCGAAAATTCACTCACGTTTGGTGCTCTGGGAGTCACGTGACATGATCACGTAATTTGTAATTTTGCCTCCAGTGTTCTGTTGTGCCATAGTACATATATGTGTAGTAAAGTTTGACATTTGCCAATTTTTTTGCCAATTTTCGATGTAACCCCCGATTCCCGGAGCGCCCCCTTAAGGTGGTAGTAACGAATGTGCAGTGTTTTTCAACAGCATAGTATTCAATAATTAATTAACTTTATATCATAGTTTTTATAGCGTTAGAAAGCGCTACTTTCTTTCTACATTTAAGCAAAGTTTTATTGTACAACTGTAAAGATGATTTGTATGGCACGTGTTAAAAGTATACCAATTTGGCTTTTTTGAGCGCTTTCAAATCTGGCCACTTTTTGACGAGTTTAAAGAATAAAAAAATGCGAAAAATGGCACAAATATTTAAAAGTGAATTATCTAGACCCAAAATGAACGATTTTATGATTTGTCAATTATATAATGAAATATACGGTTTCAAAGTAAAAAGTGTCTATTCACACTCAACTTTCGGGTTCTATATCTGCGCAAAAATATAAGCAATTGAAAAAATTTTCATTTGGGTTTAGAAAATTTGCTAAAGTTTATTCATATTTATTTTTGTGTTTATGCGTTGCGCATGCGCTAAGAAAAGTGGCCAAAACTGTTAAAATTCCATTCTCTTGTGTAGTTTGGCTTGTTGGCTTGGCTTGCTCCAAAAAATTTTTCACATGATGCCGCTTACTTCATTTGTCATTTTGTGTATATGAATCAATTTTTTACAGACGTTATTTTCAAAAAATACAGTTTGAATCGACTAATTTTTTTCAAAAATTTAAAAACCACTGCACATTCGTTAGTACCACCTTAAGCCTTTCTTCTTTTGACAAAGTTTAGGCTCAGAAGCGTAGGCTTAGAAATTGGCTTAGTTTTGGAATTGGGATTAGTTTAAAAATTGGTTTTTCTGTGTGATGTTCCAGGCAGGAAGGAAAGCAGAAATATATATAGCCATTTTTACCTCAAGTTTCCGGTCGTACGGCACTGCATTGTTCACTTTCACAAACACTACTTACTACTAAAAAATAAGTTTGTGATAGTGGCTTTATTACAAAAAATGCTTTTCTGAATGCTCTACTACAACCCTATTTCCCGTGCCCACTAACAGTGCTTCATCCAAATATTTGAATTATAAGGGGGGATAGTTTTTAAAACCAGGTCCTGACTGAAATTGGGTTAAATGCAGTTGGGGGGGGGGGGGCGGGGGGAAACAGTGGACCTACTTTTTGAGTAGAGCACCTTGGGGGAAGCATTTTTGCTTCAAAAACCCCTATTTCACTTTTTGGATTTTCTGAAATATGACCCCCCAAAATCTAAACCCTCAGGGAGGGATGTTTTCGCATTTTTTTCCGAAGCCCTTGATTTTTCCGTTCTAATCGTGTCTAAACACAGGAAGGATTTTCTGTTCAAAACTAGTTTAAAAAATGTTCAAAACTGGTTCAAAATTTTTTGGACGAAATTTAGACAAGCAACTTTGGACTCGTTTTGAATGTTTTTTGAACGTTATTTGAATATTTTTGGACTGGTTTTGAACGTTTTTGAACTGGATTTAAACTCATTCAAAACTAGTTCAAAACGGGTTCAAAATATTTCCAGCGCAAGTTTGAATGAAATTTGAACTCCTTTTGAATGGAATTTGAACTCGTTTTAAACTAGTTTTGGACGCGTTTTAAACACACGCTGACTAATTTTGAACTCGTTTTGGACTGGTTTTGAACGGCTTTTGAACGTTTTTTAAACTAGTTTTGAACGTTTTGCTTTTCAGCGCTCGCTTGCAGGCAGGAATTTTGGACTCGTTTTGAACGCGTTTTAAACTAATTTTGAACAATTTTTCAGTATTTAGGATCTAGGTACGGCCGTATAGTGTATCTGATACATTTTTAGTTGGGGTGGGAGGGAGGGCACTTGGTCTGTTGTCCTCTCTCCGTTTCAAATAGAGTGCCACCCATAGACCGAATTTTTTTCCGAAACGACGTTGAGGTGACTACCTGAAGCTGTAGCGCTTTCGTTCTGTTGTAGTTTTTCTGTACGTTTTTGTTCAATCAAGTATTAGTGACGCGATACGTAATGATATACGTATAAAAACATTTTTTCGCCTGTTATATCGTGTTTTATCGTTACTTTTGTGCGCTCCCCAACCCATCCCCCATAAACTTCCCTAACAAGTAACAATACACAGGACGGATTTTTTGTTAAACGAGTTTAAAAAACGAACGTTTAATTTGAACGAACGAATATGTCAAAAAATGTCAAAGTATGAAAAAATCGCCGAACAAATAACAGTTTGCAAAAACTTCATGTCCTTCAAGCCCCGACTACTTTTTTTTTATATTCTGGTGTCACTTGAGAAATCTTTTTCCGCTGGCAGGATATTCTGTCCGCCCTTTAAGAAATCTTGTAGCCCTTTCAGGAAATTGTCCCCCCCTACAATTACTTACAATTACAAAATCACGTCCCCCTTCCAGGAATCTTGGCCCCCTTCTTTTTCAATGAAGTCTTGTCCGCCTGCAGTTTGCCAAGGAAATCTTGTCCCCCATCAGGAAATTTTGTCCCCTTTGCTTTAATTGTGTCCCCTTTCAGGAAATGAGAAAATATATAACAAGGAATAGCAAGCCACAGAGTTGCAGGAGTCAGGGGGCGGCCGCCCCAGTCAAAAAATTTGAGATTATGGGTGTTTAGGCAAAATTTGATCAATCGGAGACGTTTCGGAAATTGTTTCGACCGGGTAATAAAAACCATACGGTGGGACTCTTGTAAAAGAATTTACTTAGAACAAATTGCACCACAAGGACGACAAAGAGTGAGTCCACCCCCGGCCGCACCAGGCCGCAGGTTACCAGTGCAGCCTGTCATGAACAGTCGTGACTCGTGAGGATTGATGTTTACCCACGTACTGTCATCTAAGCATGCTGTATTGTATCACGGTGCTATGTGGTCTCGTTAGCAGTTTTCTCGTTAAAGTTCCCGAATGGGGACAAAATTGTCAGGGGGGCAATATTTCCAGTGACACCGCTAATAACTAATACAAATTACAGGTATATAATAACGGGGTGGTTTTTTTTTTTTCTTGGTCGGGGCCGGCCTGATTCTAAAAATACAGTAATACGCACTCCGCAGTTAATAACTTATATATATAGTGGTGCGGGAAAAAAACCCTATTTTCAACTTTTCGGGTCGTCCAGTGCTCCACGTAAATCGGATCCATTAATGCTCGCGGCTGTTATAACGGGCATCTTTCGCCTAACTGTTGCACTAATAAAATAGAGTCTAACTACTCACGCTTCTGAGTAATGAATATCGAAACCTCCGGGGAAAAAAACTATGCGGGAAAAAAACCCTAATGCGGGGAAAAAACTTTTCTAGTTGTTCTATTAGCAGTGGGTATATATAAACACAAATTCATCATGTTCTACAACTCTTAGGCTGCAGTATGGACTAAGAAATCGTTTCTCCGACACCCATGTGACTCACAATGATTCTTCAAAAATCGACCCTTTTTGGCAGAAATGACTTCTGCCCAAATATATATATATATATATATATATATATATATATATATATATATATGCATTTTTTCCGTATTGAAATTTGAAAAGCATTAAAAACAGATTTTTGCTCTTATTATATACGTTAGAAACGGTGGACAAACACCGCCCGCGTCTATCATTCTTGGATTTAAGTGGTACACAGCAGCAAAACCGAAATATTGCAAAAAATGCCAATTTTGTGAAACATTACCAAAACAGGTTTCGTAAGGGGTGTAGGGGTATGGGCCAAAACGACAAAAAACGACGTTTTTCGGCCGAATAAACGGCTTCAATGAAGTCTACGCATGTTTTTAGCCCAGACGAATCAACTTTTATAGCAACAATTGGTGAGTTTAGCCAAAAATTGTCACCAAGCAAAATAGGGTTTTTTCCCCGCAATAGGGTTTTTTTCCCGCACAAACTTTGAATAGCCACAGGTTAACCACAACGTTTTTCACGGTTTTTGAGCTTCAGAAGTATAGAGGAAAGGTAACTCTCTTGAAAAATGCAAACGGCGTTCGCCAAAAGTGTTTTTGTGAAAAATTTGGGCAAGTCAAAAATTTGGAAAATTTTGTCACTGAAAATTTTCAACATGCGAAATTTTGATATTTCATAAAAAATGCTGCAGGCCTCAGAACTGCACAAAAATTGGTGTGGTAAGTCAGTTTGGGATGCACTTTTCAGCTACATACTCAAAAAGGGCCTATGTCTAAAGGCTCGGCCAGGAAGCACTAGGGTTTTTTTCCCCGTAAAACGCGTAGGGTTTTTTCCCACACCACTATAAACAATCAAACAAAATGACAGAGAAAGTATTCATCAATTATATAACCACATATAAAAACATGAAATAAGTTACTCGTAACAAGTATATATAGTATGAGGAAATTATAACGTCGAAGTTGAATGATTACGAGCCATTCAACGCTAAATATTGAACAGTATATGTATATATAATATACACAAATTATATATGCAACACAAGACTCGACGCAACACGCAACCTATCCTGAAACAAAGTGGCAAAATAATGAATGAATGAATGAATGACTTACTTCGATCAGATAATAATAATAGAACAGTAAAATAAAAAGGACTTGAATATATGTAACCGTTACACAGCAATGGATAAAACATAGAACACTCATGCAGCAATAAGAAAAAAATAGAACACTAATGCAGCAGCTAGAAAAAATGTTCAAAATTAGTTCAAAAATAGTCTAAAACATTTTAAACTAATTTTGAACCCGTTTTGAACGTTCAAAACGAGTTTAAAATCTGCACGCTGGCTGCCGAATTTGTTCAAAACGAGTTCAAAAACTTTTGAACTGGTTTTGAACAAAACGCGCACGTTCAAAACTAGTCCAAAATTGTCAGCGTTTTGAACTAGTTTTGGACTAGTTTTGAACAAATGGTTTTCCTGTGAAATGGTGTCAGGTTATGGTTTACAATTTTTTAGAATCAAAAGAAAGCTTCTTTCACCGTGTTCCTGCCGAAAAATTGGCCAAATTTGCCAGAAACGTCCAATTTTTGACCAAATTCAAACTTGGCCTTAATTTAGGCTTGGGCTTAGGCTTAGGCTTAGGGCTTAGGCTTAGTATGGGGCTTAGGCTTAGTATGGGGCTTAGGCTTAGGCTTAGTATCAGGCTCCGGCTTAGGTTCAGGCTCAGGCAATGAAAAATCGAAATTTTTAGAAAAAATCCTGCCAGCTTAGCCTAGAGAATCCTGCCAACTAAGCCTAGACGATTCCTTAAAACAACATAACGCACTTAAAACTATCCAAAAACAAATATTACAGCCATTTTTGGCTTCGAACTTTGGCCTACGTTCACTTCCAAAAACACTGAAAATGCAATGTTCAAGGGGTCATAGCTCAGAAAATCCAAATTTAGAGATAGGGGTTCTATTACAAAGAGTGCTTTCCTCAAGGTGCTGTGCTCTACTCCAAAAAATAGGTCCACTATTTCCCACCCCCCCCCAACTGCACTTGATCCCTGAAATTAAACTTGATTTGATTCTAGAATTAAACTTGGCTGTTCGGGACACTTTTGCCACAATGGGAAAAATAGAAGGTTGGTTGTTTTCTATTGGTCGTTCGCTGCTATTGAATGTTCATCCAAACCAGTTTGAAAAAAATATGACGTATTTATGTATTAAAGTGAATCCAAACCAAATATTCCAGAACTGACTGTATTCTAACTTGTGTTTTAGTTGGCCCAATCGTCGAAATCCAAGGCGATGAAATGGCAAGGTATAATTATACAATAATTTTTTAATCTTACTATATTCCTTGTGATGTTTCATATTTGTTTTACCCATTGAAGGGCGTATATACCCTGCAATTTTCAAAGGGGGGGGGGTTCAGCGGTCAGCCAAACTTTTAGCTATGCTACTAGTTGTCACTATGAGGAGTCACTGATGTACTACGGTTGCGGGGGCCTGGGAGCGGCAGCCGCCAGAAGCTAGAGCTGTTGTTTTTTGCTAATTTGTGTGAGCTAATTTTGAAATAACATTTGCTTTGAAAATGTGCTACCCCCAGAAGCCAAAGATTTTTTAGAATTTTGAAACACAAAGTTGCATAGAAACCGCAACTTTTGCAACATTTGCGGGAAAATAGATTGCGAAGGTTCACGGCGGGTTGTTCCCACAAGCCAGAGCTAAAAATTTTAACAAACAGCTTTCTAAGCATGCGTTATGTGTATGTTTCGGAAATTTTTTAAAGGAGGGCAATTAAAAGCAAATGTTGGCAGCCTCCAGAAAAAAATTGAGAAAATATTGATTTGTGGGCCTAATTTGGTCAAATTGAGACGTATCGAAAATATTTTTCTGGCAAACCACAAAAACCAAAGGGAAATTCCCCCTTTAGCTGTAGCCCAAAAGTTGCGCTGAACGTTACATGTGCTGCGTATAATGTTTCAGTAAGCTTCACTTGTAGTTTCGTCATTTTTGCTGACTTCATTAACTTGAATTGTATTTTTTGTGACAGAATCATTTGGGATCTGATAAAAGAAAAGCTCATCTTGCCTTTTCTAAATCCACAAATTCACTTCTTTGATCTCAGCATTCAGCAGCGGGATGCGACAGGCGACAAAGGTTATATTAATTATTTCTTAACTGTGTTTGTAGTCACTTAGCGTTGGAGTTGGCATCGTGTCTTAGTTTTTCAGCTTATCTCCATAAAATTTGGCCTAAAATATGCCACTAGTTTACTATCATTAGCATTGTGTCCACGACTAGGCCATTATATAGCCCTGTCAGTTCATGTCGGGATCCCGCCATTGGGGTCGTGTCTGCAGTTAACACTGCGTTGCAACGTCCTGTCTGAAATCGTCGCGCCGTATATAGAGGATAAGCTTACGATGCATACATGTAACGGCTCTAAATGTTATGGGGCCTCCCCCGTTCCCTGATCGACTAAAAGTACCTTAAATTTTGTAAAATTTTCGCAAAAAGTGCCTCTTCTCAATTTTTCATGTCCCATCAGGCCTTCACTACTAAGTTTTGTATTTTAGTGACCATAGAGGCTGCAGAAGCAATCAAAAAGTACAATGTTGGCGTCAAGTGTGCCACAATCACACCCGATGAAGATCGTGTGGAAGGTATGTTTGCTTTTGCATGGAAAAATTGCTAGCAATAGTTTGTATTCATGGTAGTGACTAGTGAGCGATATTATATACATCAACGACTTCAATCTGAAGCCGCCAAGTTATATTAAGAATCACTTAAGGTGGTAGTTTCGTATGTGCAGCTTTTTCTGATGAGCTGTTACTCGGTTGTCTTAGAAGCTATTTATTAGCTGTTTTTTGCATTTTAATGAACAAAAATGGTACCGTAAGCTCATGTATTTGTTTTGTTGACAATTTTGGCAGTTTATCCAAAAGACGCTGTGAAAAATCTCAAATTTTGCATTTTTTCCTGTTTTTGCGCTATTTTTGCTCACAGTTGGTAACGTGAGTTTTGACACAACACTGTAGTACAACTTTATCTAGTTTGGTGCCGAGTTTTGAAGATATGCGTAGCTTGAATTTTACATCACATCATTTTAAAGTGAAAATCGGAGTTAAATTCAAAAAGTGTCAATTTCCTGAAAACAGTTGCAGTTAAATTTGGGTTTTAACGTTCCAAACTGATCTTAAGTAAAATGTCTAGATTCCTTTTTTAATTTAGTGAAAATCAATACTGTTTTTGAGAAAAAGGTATTTAAAAATTACGAAATATTGTAAAAATAGCCAAAAAATGTAAAAAACACTACTTTTTTTGTTATAACTATAGTGTAACTGATTATAAAGAACAAATAGTTTGCCCATATGTTTGCCTAAAAGTGCCTCATATATGTGCCAAATTTCATAAAATTAGCTGTTGGTTAGAGCGAATCGCGACAAAAACTGCACATACGAAACTACCACCTTAAATCAAACAGTACATAGTGGCGTACTGGAAGAGGAAATTATTTGTAAGTTTTTTATACTCCTTACGAAATCTTTCTACTCCTTACGAAATCTTTCAGAACCGTTCCTGATTATACATTTGTCAATTTGCTGTAGAGTTCAATCTGAAGCACATGTGGCGATCTCCTAACGGCACTATTCGCAACATTCTGGGCGGGACCGTGTTTCGCGAGCCAATCATTTGCAGCAACATTCCACGGCTGGTCACCGGGTGGACTGAGCCCATCATCATTGGCAGACACGCGTATGGTGATCAGGTAACGACAGGTTTGATTTAGACTCAAGGACTAAGGATTCCCTAGACGGTTGAGGTCAAAAGTTACGATAAAGAGTTTACGATAAAAGTCAGACTGATCAGTATTGTTTTAGGAATTAGGACCAGTTTAGTATATTGAACTAGCTAATGTGTGATTTCTAGCAGCGGGTGTTTGCAGTTTTTTGTCTATTGAAAAATTTATTTAAGTTACAGTATTTATGATTGCAGGTTTTACCAAAACTTAATGGTATATCTTTTTGTTTTCTCCTTCTTCCAGTACAAAGCCACAGATTTGATCATCCCAGGTGCTGGAAAATTGCAACTTTCCTGGATCCCGGCTCAAAACTCGAATGCTCAGCCCATTTCTCAGGTGGTACATGAATTTGACGGTCCTGGGATTGCTCTGGGGATGTTCAATACGGATAAGGTAGCTAGACTGGTGATATTAAAAACTTTTTGGTAAATCTCGTTAATGACAAAATACGAAGCGTCCGTCTAGGCATAATTTATTGTTAAATGATTCTGATTTGTCGATTAAATAAGTTACTGAACTTTAGGTGAAATTTTACTATTGCTTTTTCAGAGTATCCGAGATTTCGCTCATTGCTCTTTTAAATACGCACTGGACAGAAAATATCCCCTTTTTATGAGGTAAATGGCTGGCTTTTGAGACGCTGTATTTAATTGTGATTTTTGAGGCAACATTGTGATGGCTGGTGATGACTGCTGTTTAAGGGGGTAATTGCGTTTTTAGGTGTTTTTTCGAAAAGCCATAGCTCAGCGTTTACAAATTCAAATCACAAGCGGTCTTTTGCATTAGGTAGAACAATATCTTTCCTAAATGTATGCCATGCATTGAAATTTAACCTGTGATTTTGTTTCCAGTATAAGCGACTAAAGAAAGGTCCTTTCCAAAATATTACAATTTTTTACAAAAAGTTTGCGCCACAGCTCTGAATCATACGATTACCTGTTGGGGCTGAAAGTTGGTAAGGTTTTTGACATGTTTAAAATCCCCAAGCATGTCCCCCACTTTTTTAATAACTAGTCAATTTACTGAGAAAGTAGCTGAAAAGCAAACGCACCGAAAATTTAAGATATTTTCTTGTAATTAAAACCCCCTAAAAATGTCCACAGGTAAAATTTCGAAAAAGTGAAAGACATGCCTGGGGATTTTGACCTTTACAGTACTGTCCCAAAAATTAATGCTCAGGTATCACTTATAACTTCAGTACTGGTGGCGCAAAGTTTACATAGAAATCACAAAAACCTCGAAAACACAACTGCCACCTTAAGCCAATAATTATTTTGTGGTCGTAAGAGGGTATCAGAAATTTGTGCATTTCTACATTTTTTATGAAAGTTGTGAAAGTAATTATGACTTTTCGTAGTCAACATTTGATAAAATTGATGCAATAGAGTTAGATGGTGCTTAATACTGCTTACTAAAATGACTACTGTTCTACATTTCAGCACGAAGAACACAATATTGAAGAAATACGACGGTCGGTTCAAGGATATATTTCAAGAAATTTATGAAAAGTATTATTATGTACACGTTTTTTCATATTAGAATAGCGTGATTAGTAATTAAATGAGTCTGGCTGCTGGTCTAGTACTACACAAATACTTAGGTTTGCACGTTTGCGTGAATCTGACTTTGCTTCTGCTACATACTGCTACTACAGACAGTAGTTTTTTTTCTAAACTATTTTCGATTCACTCTGAATGATTAAGCTAACTTTTTTATTAAGCTACGTTTTTTAAACTAAGCTAAGTTGGTTTTTAATAAATGCCAGCAAAATCGCTAGCTCAAGTTTTGAGGGCATTTTTTTCTTCGCGCTTAGAAACTGATTGATAACTAATGGATTGATTATTGTGTTTCAGAGACTACGAGAGTGCTTTCAAGGCAGCTGGCATTTATTACGAGCACAGACTGATTGACGATATGGTGGCTCAGGCCATGAAGTCCGCGGGGGGATTTGTGTGGGCCTGCAAAAACTATGACGGAGATGTGCAGTCGGATTCGGTTGCCCAAGGTGGGTTGCTATGGCAACTTACTTCTGTACGTTGATGGAGTTTTTAGCATAAATAGTGGTTGTGTACAGAAGCGACTTTTTTTATAGAAAGCCAATATAGATTTGGGAATTTATCTGTTGTTGTAGTTTATACAATTAGAACTTTTCACTATATTTTATTTGCTTACCTGTTCCTAAATTTGATTTGTTTTATAAACCTTTACTCATGTTTGCATAACATTTTCGGTCACTAAGGCAAATTCACAGGAATTGTTGTGGTAACGTGATTTTAATCTGTGATTAAATATTGATGCTTCATCTGTGTTTAATTTACAGGTTATGGTTCTCTGGGCCTGATGACCTCGGTGTTGGTTTGTCCGGATGGCAAAACCATCGAAGCAGAGGCTGCGCACGGCACTGTCACCAGACACTACCGACAGCACCAAAAGGGACAAGAAACTTCCACTAATCCCATTGGTAAAGAATGATGTAGGGCTGATGTTTGTCAAAGTATCAGATTCAGATGAAATTAAGTTCAGTCAGTGCTAACGTAAACGTTGTCTTTAGCTTTTCCAGGGCTTATTGTTGGAAATTCTCTGGGTGTGTATTTGGTATGTAAATTTTTCATTGTTTGAAGATTGGTAAGAGAACCCACACCAGCTATGACGATCAGCCTTAAACCATCTTCATCCCTTTATTTAGCTTGCACCTATATATATTTGCGAGCATAGATATTCTAATTTCTATTATCGCGTATTATCATTTTCCCCTGTTCAATTCACATACGGTATATTTTGAAGCCAGTGTTATTTCAGCGTCCATCTTTGCCTGGACCCGTGGTCTGTCGCATCGAGCCAAGCTGGACCACAACGAGCCATTGGCCCAGTTTGCCCAGGGTTTGGAACAGGTGTGCGTGGAGACCATCGAGGCCGGGCACATGACCAAAGATCTGGCCATTTGCATCAAGGGCAGCGCCAGCAAGTTAGTTTTCTTACTCGGCTTTGTCCTTGGCCCTGTCGTTTTGTCCTTACACATTAATTCTAAGAAAACTGATTGGCTGAATATCATTTTATGTTTGAACATTGTTAAGAGTCTAGATTAGTGCGTATGCGTATTAACACGGGGGTCTAATCTGGGGGAGGTCCTGTACTGACATTTTGACTATCCTTGCACCGAGTCAGAAAGTTTCATTTGCCTCTAGCTAATACTTTTTCTGATAGCATTTAAATTGTTTAAAGCCAGCGTTGTGACTTGTGATTTGGTGGCTTAGGAACGTTAGCGTTAGGTTGGTAACTGTAATCCGTGGTAAAAACGTTGCTTCAAATCTTCTTGCAAAAATTGCACTATAAATATGTCGACTGACTGGCGATGCAGTCAGAGACTCAGAGGTGTTTTTTAAGTTAATTGATATTTTGCTCATTCTGACTTCGCTAATATTCATTTCTGCCTGCTTTAGACTAAATCTCACAACTGTTTTTTAGAGTCACTCGTGAGGACTACATGAACACGTTTGAATTTTTGGACAAGCTGGCCGAAAATATGAAGCTGAAAATGTCCGAACTCGGCCTTGTTTGACTAAGCCAACTTTGAGTACCTCAGGTCACTTGAAATAACACTTTGAGTATCTGTCGTTATTATTATGCTAGTATTGATAATCATTATACATTATTCATACAAACGGAAGTTTCATGGTATTGAAATTTATTTATATACTTTTAGTTTTATAGCACCTATTTTATTTTTGTGTATGCTTTTACAATACTATTGATTTTAACTACTATTTTTGTGTTATGAAGGAAACATGTGTTTTATTTAGTGAATATTTAATATTTTATTGAAGTGGATTAAAACTGAAAGTGTGGAAAAATTGTGCAAATGCAAGTTTGTGATGTGTTAGTATATTGACTTGACTAGCTAGCTTACACAGTTTTTGGATTGCTACTAGTTAGTGCTATTAACGTTGTGGATAAAGAATTATTCACGTTTCTTCATTTTTCGGAAGGCTACGATTATTGATGCAGAATTGAAACTTTTAGGGTGGTTTTCGCGAAGGAGGTTTTACTAAACCATGGTTCTATGTACGTTTTTCTATGATTTGCACATAATTTCATTATTAAATATCGCCTGATTCGTTACGAATTTAGTTTATAAAACTATAGTTTTACGTGAAATTATGTGCTAAACATATGAAAACGTACGTAAAACCATGGTTTTTATAATATTTATTTCATAATAAGTTCATAAAAAGTTTCATAACTTAATATTATTTCATCAATTTTTTATTAATTATTACTTAGCTTTGCCATAGTATTTTGTGCCAAATTCTATTATTGTTTTGTTTTTACCCTCGGCTTATTAGTTATTATGTTATGCAATGTATTACTTGTGATACTCAATTGGTTGTGGATATATTTGTTATTCTATTTTATGTATAATTTTGTAATAATTAGTATATTTTTAGGTTTTTAGTATTGATTGTAATTAATTATCAGTTAGTTATTAATTATTAGTATTTATTTATTATGTTTAGTTGTAATGTAGTTTTGACTTCGATTCTGTTCAAAATATGCTGCTTCTTCAAAAATGCTGCTCTAAAAGTTTGTTTTGAACATTCGCAACCATATTACAGAAAAAAAATTACTGTATTTGAAAAAAGAATTAAGCGATTGCAGAATTACAGGACTATGCTGGAAGGTTTGTCAGCCTGATGCTTGGTTTTACCGTGTCTTTCATCTTGTGACAAGTTTTTAAATAACAAGTTTATCATATGTACGTACAACTGCATCTTTTGTTTTTTGATTACTTTTTTATTTGACTCGCGCGTTTTTGTGTGATCGATTTGATAACCGAAAAGCCCATTTTCTTGAAGGATAAGTTAATATTGAAATTTTAAAATATTTTAAAATTGAAATGTAAGCAAAAAGAAATTGTATGTAATTTGTTGACATCTCTTTTTATGACATGAGATCTTTTTATCAAGAGCTCGTTGAACTGATTGTATTTCAGAATTTTGTGTGATGTTTTCGCAGTTCTGCTGTCTTGCCGTTGTTTGAATGGATGTGTGGTTTTAGGATTACCATATTACTGTTAGTAAATATTAGTATCATCAATTGTTATTTATAATTATTACTAGTAAAATGGTTGGCTTGGTTGCTTGCTGTATCATGTTTTGTGGTCTAGCAGATTCGCAAACTGTTTTTACCCTAGTCATTTCGGGTGTTATCCGTTATCCCCCCAGTCCTGAATTTGTATTTTACAGAGCCGATTTGCATTAATTTCGCACTAGTGGTTTCTTGGTGACCTCAAGACGTCAAAAATACAAATTTAAAAAGTTTAAAAACTTTTAAAAAAAAAGTTTTAAAGTTAGGGATCCAAATCCTCCGCATCTCACGAGTTGAAAGAATCTCGAAGTTTATAAAAAATTCAAAATTTGATTTTTTGAAACCCTGAGGCCAAGAGGAGTTTATTGGTGCAATATTTATGCAAATGGAATCAGTAAATTGCGCTTTCCGGACTGGAGGGCCGAATAACGGAAAAGGTTCGTCATTTCTCCGTGCATTCTGTGTTGGCACGTTTACAGCGCCGCGAAAGCAGCACCAAATTTGCAGACTTTGGAGGGAAGTCTGTGCTCTATGGCTTATTGCTCCACTATGCGTATAAATGAATTATAGCACGCCAACTACTGCCATAACCAGTGCATGTAAATGCATTGTCCATAAAAGTGAGCAATATATTTACTGCCGTGATTAGTCTAAAATACACCATGTGAGACAGAAATTTACCGTCGCTGATATGAATTTCATAATCCTCAGCAATACACGTCATATGATGCCCTATTGCCCGCCCGGGTATGGAGGGTTTAAAGAATACTCTGTCGTTCATAAAAGGGCCATTTTGCGTGCCCTTTTTGGAATGTTGGAATGCAATGAAACAAAAATATTCGTCAGACAGCTGTATGGATTTGTCATTAGCGTCGACTTAACCCAGCACGTGCCGAGACAACTATTTTGACGGGCTTCAGCTTTGGTCCTTTTGGCCAAATAGTTTGAAATTTTTGAAATTTTTTAGCTTGTTTTGGTTAAGATTGTAAATTTTAAAGACATTTGCTTTTGTTACAATTTCAGTGACTTACATAAATTTGGAAACGCATATTGTGACTCAGACTTATTGATCTGTCTGTAGGATTTTTTATTTCCAGTGGAAGTGGGGTGGGGTTTATTCAATATATATATATATATATATATATATATATATATATATATATATATATATAATATATATAATATATATATATATATATATATATATATATATATATATAATATATATATTATATATATATATATATATATATATATACTTGTTCCTAAAATTGTTTCCTAGGGGCTACCGCCCCCAGACCTCTACATTTTAGTATTTTGAGCCCCACTATCACTTTCGATTGCACTCTGGTCAGAAAATAGCATTCTTTTTGAACTAAGTATGCTGAGATGTGTTGTTTTTGGCGTTAAATTTGGGAAAAGAGTGCATTTTAACACATTTCAAAAAATTCTGTTATCTTTTAAAAAGTTGTTGCAGGAATTTTTGGCGTAAAACCTATATTTTAAAATCTGGGGTCTGTTAGAAGGGTAGTGAAAAAATGTCAGCAAAACTAAACAAAAAAATTATGTTTGAAAATATTGCAAAATATAGGGTCTTTTTAAGAGGGTTCCAGTTCCGGTAGTTTTAGGGTTCCGGTCGATCCCTGATATATTATATATATATATATATATATATATATATATATATATATATATATATATATATATATATATATATATATATATATATATATATATATATATATATATATATATATATATATATATATATATATATATATATATATATATATATATGTATAATGTGGGGAGTAAAAATATTTGGCCTACTTGTTGACATTCAACATTTCCAGTCATCGCTTATCATGTGTTGAAAGTGACTGTGTGTATGACCGTGCACAGGTGACAGTGTTATCATAAAATAGACATGAACTTTTTTTAACTTTGCGCTGCATTGTTTATGTATAAATCTGCGTACTTGCTGTAGTGTAGAACTACACAGGACAAGTTTATACGTTTTTTTTGGGGATGATTTGTGATTCCAGGTCGTACTGTTGTCTAACCAATAATCAGAACTAAATGTTGTCACGTGATCTTTTTGGATATATTTTCCCTGCTGCACTCGAGGGCCAGGGGCAAGGCTTGGTTCTGCATTCAGCTAAAACTAATTAGCAATAGTTCATTATTAAAAACTTATATAATTTGTAGGCTTTATATAATAACACAAGTCTGTGGTTTTGTTCATGTCATTCCTTCATTTTCAGGTTATAATTTTCAGGAATAAATAATGAAAACTTTCATCATTTGCTCGTTCCTTGTGCTGGGTTAAGCTTTTGTATCTCATTCTCATAAGATGGAGCTCTGCATCAAAATTTCACATTAAATGTATAATTTTTGTAGGAATTACAAAATACATTATTATCCTGCGATTAGCTTACAATTTGGTCTATGTAGATGTTGCCTTTGCGTTTTTTAGGTCTTGTTTTCGGCTTTTGTTTAGTTTCTTATTTTTAGCTTCAAATTGAAAGTATGAAAAACCCATTCACTATTTCTTTTCATTCATCAAGTCAGCGGCGAGCTACCACACCACCTATGCTTTGGAACTTTTTTGGAGTCGCCAACTAATTCTATTTTCAGGCGCCTTTGGGGCTGTTCAGCGACGGCCAGTGGACAAAGACGTGATGTTGGGTAGCAATCGAACGCCCAAGCGAAGAGTCGGATTTACTATTGGTTTGTCAAATATTGACTGTTTGATTTAAATTCATAAAATGATATTGCTTGTGTTATAAAAAAATTAGACTCCTAATTAAGTAAACTATTAACATTAAACAGCGTAGACGTATGAAGTAGTGATAAGGAGACACCTGCCGTTTCCCCAAAATTTAGGGCGCCGAGATGGGTCAAAATTGGGGCAGTTGTAAGTTTACAAGAACAGCTTGGGTCATTTGTAGGTCGAGGAGAAGGAGGGCCCTCAAAAAAATATTAATTTGCCGCACAAGTGTATCGCTTGCTTGTGATTTGTGGACTAGAGTCCAACGCGGGTGCCAAGTTTGACTTGGTGTACTTCATCGTGTTTTCCCGCTGCTGTGTTTTCAACCAAATAAACTTCAATGTAATTCCATTTATTCCAATCCGGATCGGACCCATGAATTATGTTTTTGAACCCTGATTACTGCCAAATGTGGCTCAATTGGGGGCGTAAACACCATTTGTTGTTACGACTTTTAGGCTGTATATCTATCAATTTGTAGTTTGTGATCTTTTTAGCCACCAAGTCGAAATCCTTATTTGAATTTGGACATTTGTTGGTAATGCAAACAAATTGCGCAGAAACTGAAGGAGGCTGTGAATAATCCTACTGGAGAAGTTAGACACTTTTTTAATTCGCTCGTATTGCGTCTATAGACGTTTCCAGAAATACGTCTATCAGCGTCTAAAGAACTCATGAAAGCGTTCTTAATGCAATTGGGGTTATTTGATTCAACTAAGCTAGTCCAGGAGTCATATATCGGTCTTTTACAATAGAATAGGGAGAATCCTCTAGCTACTTTTTGCGAA
>JASANF010004060.1:0-54507 GCA_030248245.1 Trissonchulus sp. WLG1_4 | reverse complement strand
TATATATATTTTGTTCTGCACTCGGCGTTTAGCTTTCAATAGGCCTTATGACTAATTTTTATTTTATTTAAATACTTTAGATGATTATATCATTACGTTTTTGATTCCGCAGGCTTAATTGTGCACACACTTATTAATTAAACAAAATTAAATTTCTTTCACTGTTTTGAAAGTTGGGTAGAAAACGTCTGTACGGTTCGCCTATTATTCGTATATTTTTTATTTCAGTAAGCGTAATATTCTCAAAATCTCAGAAAATATGAAAAGCAGTTTTTAATTATATCATTGCCCATTTAGCATAATTTCATCAGGATTGTTTTCCAATGACACCAACTAATTCTATGTAATTGATCTTAACCTAAAACCATGGGCGCCAACAATAGTTCCAATTGTATGCTTGGGTCTGAGCTGTCCTACTCAGAGGAAGACCTACAGCATAGACGTCGAATTCGAGCGTGCAGCTTAGACGCGTCTGTGGAGCGACGCATACACCGTCACAACGTCAGTCCCCGTCACCAGAGTCACACACCACTGATCGAGTCACCAAAGTTGACGCGTCAGCGCTCGCAAAGCGTCGATCACGGACAGCCGTTTCTGACAGTGAAGGGCAGCAACGCTCGCCGGAAGTCAGTGGCGACGGTCGGACGAATCGACGAAGACGCTGTCTCGACTCGGTCCGGCAAAAGCGACCGGTCCAGTCCGCGTCTTTCGGTGGGCACCATCAGTAGTCAAACTCTGAGTCTCAGTAATGCAGAGATTTCGCTTGTACGCAAAAATTGGCGAATCATTCGGCAGAAATGCCAGCAAGAGCCTGGTTACAGTCTGGTGACTAGTTTATGCCGAAAACTGCCGGAAATCGAGAAACTGTTTTACACCATTCAAGCTACATCAGGGCTATCGCATTTTACCTTTCATGCACAAATATTCAATACTCAACTGGATTTAATTATGAAATATTTGGACTCTCCTGACCGCCTTACAAACCATTTGAATGGAATTGGACGGTTAGTCGATTTTTGTTGGTTTGAATTTGCTCAATTTGTCGATGTTTGAAATCTAGTCTGACCAAAAAATTATGAGTACCTAGTTGTTTTGTAAATTGGTGACTGAGCAAAGCGTTCAATATAACCCAATAAACATATGTTAGCATTGAGCAGCTCCCGACCCAAAAAAAGAGTCCGTATTTTTTCTAATTTTAAGTTATGAATTTTTCAGAGATAAGTGGCTAGGTATCACACTACGGTTTGATAGGATGTTAACCAGTTCTGACTTGAATTAGCTAGACGCATTGTATGGGTTACCGACACCGAGAGTGTATCATAGTGTATTCTTTGTGGCTAAAACACTATCATGTACTGTTAGTGCCGTAAATGATATTCGTGACTACATGACATGAGGGTTATGGTCCAGTGGTTAGCGATTTTAACGTCGAAAACAAGAGGCCACGATTTCCGGTATTTCTTTTTTTTGCTTCAAGCATTCTTAACAAACCTACCTATGCCACACCGACGCTGATAATGTACTTTTACACTGGGTTACATTTATTGTAACACTAAATTTACACTGTAAAACTTACGACAAGACCGTAAAATTACAGTTATCGCTCTAGAGTTTGACAAGGAAGCCTCTTTTAATTCACCTTACTGATAAGTGATAAGTTCTGTTTCAGAAGACATGTGCTGATTTGCAAAACGGCCAACTTTTCACCAACCTATTTCGACTTATTCGCAGAACTATTGGCAGAGAAATCTTTGACCTGGAGCACTAGTGCTCAAAGAACTCACCCGGTCACTCTGAGAGCCTGGACAAGAATTTCGTTGTACATTGCAGAGCAACTCAGATTGGGCTACAAAGACGGCACTTGCAAACTCTACGCTACACCGACTACTAGTCGGCGATTCAGCTCACATTCATGAGTCTTATTAATTAATTGTTAGAGTCCATTCATACTTACAGTCGTGTGTCTGTTCGCTGGCATAATTACGAAATAATCACGCCACAAGCTGGGCCCGATTGCACAAACCTACAACTGTTACAATTGTAACAATTGTATGTGGTATTCGGTTGCACAAAAACTTACAATTGTTACAATTGTAACAATTGTGAAATTTCACAATTGTTACAATTGTAACAATTGTAATCATTTTCATGCATATTTCATATGCAATTGTCGCAATTGTTACAATTGTAACAATTGTTATTGGAAGCATAAATTGAATTTAATTGGAGGTTTTTCAATTACAATTGTTACAACTGTAACAATTGTAATCCCAAAATATAAATCACAACTGGATTTATCTATGCACATTTTATAGGCCAATCGGACAACTGTTACAATTGTAACAATTGTAGCGCTTGTGAAATCTTACAATTGTAACAGTTGTGAAGCTTGTGAAATTTCCCAATTGTTACAATTGTAAGACTTGTAATGTTGAGCAACAGGGCCCTGATCACACTAATAGTGGCGTTATATATCCTATTTTATATAGATGAACGGACATTACGGCTGTTTGGGAATTGACTCTTTGTTTGAATTGCAAGTGCGGTAGATGCGTTGCACATTGGACTAAAAAGTGACCAAAAACTACCGCTACCGTAATCTGCAAAATCTGTACCAGTATTTTCTGCAACGGTAATTTTGTTCTGACACCTGAGTAAGATTACGGCAGACTGGTTTGGGGCAGAGCTAATAAACTGCTGCTATCTGATTGGCTGATGGCTAGTACTGGGCAAAATAAGAATAAAATCAATCAATAAATTAGTAACAATTTAACAAAAGCGATTTTCAACGCTCTTGTTACATTTCTGTACTACTAAACTTCAATTTATAAAATGAAACTGCATTTCTAGTTCTGCAAGTTCTTCAAGTCAAAAATTTTGCCAGCCGACAATGGCCCTTCTTAACTCTTTCAATTTTACACAATTTGACGTTGCGTATCACAACTTTTCAATTCTATATTTTGTCAAAGTTGTTTTTACATAGGCTGATTTGACAGATGAATATATGCTATTGGTCGCATCTATCATATGACAAATTCTCCAAGCCTATTGACGCGCTTGGTGTCAAAGTTGGACGTCAAATAATATGTGCTTATTTAAACTGAGCGTACCAGTGCTGAAATTTTATTAATTAAATTTGCTTTTCGAAAAGGCAAATTTTGCAAAATCAAGGTCGGGTTTACTTACAGCAAACAAGTACGTCTTGCGAGTAGAGAATTGAATTTATCGAGCGACGTATTTATCAGAGTGAACTGACCATATTCCTAGGAATATAAAACGCGGCACTAATGCAATTAGGACACGTCAATTAACCGAAGTGAATATTGCAATAGAGAAAGATTATGTTCAATCAATGTCATTGCAAAATTGTGTTGTGTCTTGTGTGTACAGTACTTGTGTGTTTATGCTAGAGTTCGAAATTGCAACGAGTCAAAATTACTCAACCTGGCCCGGCCCGAACCGACTTAAGGTCCAACTGGACCCGACCCGACATCTCGTGAACTCGGGAAGCTGTTATGCTACAAATAC
Source organism: Trissonchulus sp. WLG1_4 (assembly GCA_030248245.1). Lineage (NCBI taxonomy): Eukaryota > Metazoa > Nematoda > Enoplea > Enoplida > Ironidae > Trissonchulus > Trissonchulus sp. WLG1_4. Next base: position 50,979 of record JASANF010004060.1, on the reverse strand, counting down.
TCGTCTCGTAGTCTTAACATTAAATTTTAACATTAAATTTAATTTGACATTAAAATAGCAAAATTTAATGTCAAATTATCGGATTGAGATCGATAACTTTGACCCAAACTGACCCGCACACAGGGTCGGGAAATCTCAACCCACCAAGACCCGACCCGACCCGCATTGCGTCCTGCTGAACACAGTACGCTCCAAGTTCCAACAGACCGTATTACTATTGCTTCGTAAATTGTTGTTGTTGCCTATTGATAATCAATATCTGCCAATTCAGCAGCACACGCATCTACACACGCACACACACAGACGCGCACACACTGGCAGCCATCGAAAACCGTTTTTTGTACATCAGCAGAGCAGCGCAGTAACTGCTGCTGATCGTCGTGGAGCTGTTACAGAACAGAGAGACCTAGCAATTCTCTCTGTAACAGACTCTACCTTAGAGTTCTGCCACTAGCAAATTTTCCGGACCGGGACCGGGCTGGGCCGACTAGCGCGCTTCTGGGCCGGTCCGGCACAGAATTCAGCAACTGAGAAAATGCATTGTGTGTGCGTCTGAGTGTAGTATAAGTGGCTGCGCACTCGTAAACATCAATATATATGCAATGCAGTCATTGTTCATACGTTGCTGAAGCTCGAAACGGCCCTGGGCTTGCAGATTTCTAGGCCCGGCGGGCCGCGGACGGCACGGGGCCCGGGGCCCGCTGAGGCCCGGCGAGCCGCGCACGGCCCGAAGCCCAAAATTTTACGGGCCGGGCCCCAGGCCGGGCCCATTTCTGAAAAATCTCTTCGGGCCGCGGCCCGCTACAGGCCCGGGCAGAACTCTACTCTACCTTAATATCTAGTATAGGCGGCGGCGGCCGCCGCGTAAAAACTAGCTACAAGCTTTGAGGAAAGTCACTGTGAATTTGCAAAAGTCCGTGGTTGTTAACAAATCGTTCACTTTCGGTCGTGCATTTATGTCCTGTGATTATATAAGTGTAGGTTATAGCACGATGTAGAGTGCACTCAGTAATTTATACGCACTGTTACGTGAAGCTCCAAGTGCATAAACGAGTGCGCGCATCGCACGAGTTTATGCACGCGGGCTTCACGTGCCAGTGCAAATCATTGCTGAGTGCACGCTACAAAGTATTATAATGTACTAATGTTATAACTGTTTTGAAATAACAGTGCAATAACTAAGATGCACGCCTACAGCAGTGCTATAACTGACTTATACGGCACGCTGTGAATCTAGCAGCGTGCACTAGTTATTGTCGTTAGTTATTGCACTGTTATTTCAAGACAGGCATGATATAAATAATATTTTGTGTTTTTTGTGTCATTAAATAAATATTTGTAATATAGTAAATACAACTTATTGTGTTGGATTTGATGCAAAACGAGAACTGTTATACACAAGATGTAAGCGTAGCCTAAATCTCCAAATTTGATTTGAACTGCATAGAGTTTCGCCCAGAAATATATTCTCAGGGGCTGTTCACAAATTTGGATTAACTGGATTAAATTAACTGAATTAACTACAATAACTCGACATAGAATCGTAATATCTTTCCGAGATTTTGCACGTTTATGCACTTGACACAGAGGAGCAACGGTGTCAAATTTGAAAAAGGTCTCCTGTTTCAGTGTTGAGGTTATTCCAGTTAATTCAGTTAATCTAATCCAGCTATTTAAATTTTGTGAACAGTCCCTTAGAGTAGGTGTAGGTAGTTGTATCTTGCTTTTGACTTTTTGAGACATCATGCAGCCATTCTACTTCCTCTTGCGAAAGTCCAGTAGCCTCTCCTGCCGCTCTGTTGGCCAGGTTATTCCCAGCCATATCGGGATCAAAATTTTGGAGGGGTCTCTTCGGCAATTTGTGGTTTTGGGGACCCTCCCTCCTTAATCGATTAGAAATACCCTAAATTTTGCAGAATTTTGTAAAAATTTCGCAAAAAAGGGCCTTTTTTTCTAAATTTTGCCCAATTTTTGGGGACCATGCACCCAGGCTCCCCATCCCCCCTCATACATGTATGTTCCTAGCCAAGGCGCAGTGGCTAGGAACCCACACACCGTCCTGCTGTTTCATCTCTCTCACCAAGCAGTCCACACGGCACACAATCGCATATCCTCGGTGTGAGCTGGTTGTCGGTTTTGGAGTTCCAGCAAATTGCGTCTAGGCTAGACCGGCTGTCAGTTACTATACTAGCTGGTTTCCAGTTGTTTCGGCCGTTTCCAGCTTTTTTGGTTGAGCCAGTCCATCGTTTCAGCTGCCATCATTTCGGTCTGAACGATAAAGGAATAAAAAAATGTTTCTGTATTTGTTGCAATTGTTTAAAAATGTTTATCGTCGGACTCGGAACCATTTGCTTGATAGTTGATACTGCCAGCATGTTTCAGTAAATACCGTAATGCCATTTTTAAAAAAATGACGCATTTATTTCCCTAAAAAAGGTCACCTGTATTCAACAACTCAGTCGACGTGGTATGCATTTTTGTCCGTCAAAGATAAAGCTTCGGCGGATTTCAACAAAAAACGGCCATTTTGCTCAAGCAAAGAGCTGAATTAGATCTGCACAAACAGTAAATTAGCTCAGGGTATTCACAACTGCACCCTTTAAGCCCGGTTCACACTCGTCTTTATGAAAAGTGTCCTTTTGTCTTTTGTCCTTATGCATAAATTTTGCACAGTTTTGAAACTGTCTTTTTGTCCTTAAAGACAGTCCTTTTGTTCCGATCTTCATGTCTTTCTGTCTTTATCTTTTTGTCTTTGTGTCCTTATCCTTTTGTCCTTTTGCTAGTCCTTTTGTCCTTTTCTTTTGAACTGTCTTTTTGCTTTTTTTCTTTCACAAAGAAGATAAAGACACTGCGTAAAGACACATCAGGACAAAAGGACAAGGATAAGGACATGTGGATGTCACGTGTTTTTTGTGCCGACTATTATGTATGCTTAGCTTTTGGTTTGGTTTTTTGTTTGCTATAAGCTATAATTTTTTGAAATGAAATTAGATTTATTTTGCTAACAGCTTCGTTTTAAATATTTTTTTAAATATCTTATCTTTTTGTAATTTAGTCTTGTGTTTAGGTGAAACAAATTTATTTTGTATTTGAATGAGTCCAGAGTTTTACCGATATTATGTCGCCCTTGCTGCGTGCATTATCGCAAAAAGGGGACGCCGCAATAAACGCAAATACATCATTCACCCAAAACCGGTTGCGTCCATATCGCGGGGAATTATTATAAAAATTAAATTTATAATTTTATTAAAAATTATAAAATTATGAAAAAATTATAAAAAAACAACGTTCATTATAATTATATTATGAAAAATTTTATAAAAAATTAACTTAAATTTTTATTATAAATATAAAAAAAACATTATAAAAACAACTGTCTACCTTCGCTGCCAGCAAATTGCAGACTTGGTGCAATTTGATTGGCTAAGCACAAAAGGACTCTTTATCGAATAGAGCAATGCTCTATTCAACAAAAAGACAAAAAGACAGGCATAAAGACTCTCGTTCTGTCTTTATAAAGACATAAAGACAGTTCCATAAGGACATCAAGACAAACGGACAAAGACATAAAGACAGAGACATATGGACAAAAGGATAAAGACAAAGACAGTGCATAAAGACTGTCCGAGATTGCATAAAGAAAATTTCATAAAGACAAAGACAAAAAAACATAAAGACAAGAAGAAAAAGACAGTTAAAAAGACATAAGGACGAGCGATAAAGACAACCAAAAGGACAAAAAGACAGCCAAAAAGACAAAAAATAGTCAAAAAAACGAGCGTGAACCGGGCTTACTGAGAAAGTAATATGAAAATATAAAAGTTTGGAAAGAAGGTGTCCAGTAGAAATCGACTATGTCACTCAGGTTTACAAGCCTAACGACTTGACCACTCGACCACACGGTTCCATAAAGGTCTGATGCTTCACTAAGTAATAATCATAATTCTATGTGAAACATAATTCTATTACAGCAATACATTACTGCCTGCTTCCAAACTGAACAGCGGCAAAACTAAAAATGGATCCTTAAAATTACGTAATTCAACACTAAAGGATCCTTCAACGAGTGCTAATATCATCATCAACCCTTTCATGAAAATTGAAGGTGAACAATTGAAGCGCTTGAGGCCGTTTCATTTGAAACTTCAATTGATTGACAGGCCAGAGTGGTACAGCCAAATGATAGGCATTCCACATCCGAGTTTAGCCCTATTAAATTACCCTTTGTTTGCACAGTATGCCCATCACGGTTTGTTAACAAAGTCGCAAGATTCCATGGCCGATTGATCGAAACAAAATGTTCGTCCTTGGAAAACAAAATGTTCGTCGTTGAAAAAGCAAATGTTCGTCGTTGAAAAACAATTGTTCGTCGTTGGAAAACAATTGTTTGTCGTTGAAAAACAATTGTTCGTCGTTGGAAAACAATTGTTTGTCGTTGAAAAACAAATGTTCGTCGTTGAAAAACAAATGTTCGTCGTTTAAAGTTCGTCGTTGAAATTGTTCGTCGTTGAAAAAATTTCCAAACTAAAACTAAACTAACTTAGTTTCAGTGCATTACTGCCAGCTGTTGTATTGAGCAGCACAGCAGCCACGCATGCGCTGACAAGGCAGCGCGGAGAGTGTGTGTGCGTGCGACCATGCCTGTGTCAGTGTGTTGTGCGCATAAACGCTGGACAATTGACAACTTTGTAATTTCATCAATAATCTATCAGCCTGAATTATATAGAGTATACTTGGATCGTTTCGGCCTGTATTGTGTGCTACGATTAATAATAAGGATACACTTTTTGCTAAATTTAAACCAGTTGTCAATGTATATATAAAACAAATCTTGGTATCATGCTGCTGTTCCATATTTATTCCAGTTTTTTTCACAAAAAATTGGCGACATTTTTTGCGTCAGGACTTTACTTTAAAGTGACGACAGTAAAATAGCCTACGTAAGACATTTACCTAACAAGAATTGTATTTTGTGGCATCTGCAAAACGTAGAAAATCGCGAAAATATTACAGTAGTAGTATGATTTAAAATTTTATCGAGTGTCAACAAGCCCCAATTATTACTGTATTTAAGTAACAAGTAACAAATTTAAGTGTGAGTAACAAGGCTGCTTTCACTACATTTGAAAGTGTAGTTCAGGTGTTATAACTGAGAATTAGGGCCTATGAGACGCGGGGGCTGTGGTGTAGTGGTTAGCATGTTGACTTCGAAGCAGGTGGCCCGGGTTCGATTCCCGGCGCCTCCATTTTTTCATTCTTTCTAAATTGGGGCATCCTATTTCTTTCAACATAGTGACAGGTCGGAGAGGATAGGGCCGGGTCCTCAGGACAGCCTTATCCCCGAACCGTCTTCGGAGGTGGGTTAGGATCCCCATGCCCTGGGTTGAGGTTGGCACTTCAACCCTTACGGTACTCGTGCTGTGTGCTGTATGACTGTGTACATAGCTTCTCTAGTGTGGTCCCTCGGTTAAGGGGAATCCGAAAAACCCTCGGATTTGGTTGGGAAGCGTTCTGGGTAGATCGAGAAACCCTGTGGTTGCGGGTAAGCCAGGAAACCCTGAGTGTGGTGTGGATGAAGTAGGCTTGGAGGCCTACGTGTGAATGTGCTCCGCCCTTGAGGCATCGGGTTTGCCCGGGAGCATGAGTATCGACCGAGTATCGTTGCAGAGTCGCAACGATGTTCGAAGGGGGGACCCTGTTATAACTGAGAATTAGGGCCCATGAGACTCGGGGGTTTGTGGTGTAGTGGTTAGCATGCTTGACTTCGAAGCAGGCGGCCCGGGTTCGACGATTCCCGGCGTCTCCATTTCTTTCATTCTTTCTAAATTGGGGCATCCTCTTTCTATTCAACACAGGGACAAAATTTCCAAAAAAAATGCGAGTAATCGAGTAATCGAGTAACCAAGTAATCGAGCTAACAAGCAAACTGTATGTACATACACCTATGTACGTCGAACGTTATCACTCAACAGCAAGTTCGTTTTCCGCATAATTCGTAGTAGTAGTAGTAGTTTTGAGTTCTCGAACCATTTTAACAAATGTACCTAATCAAGACTCGATCGAAGTTGAAAGTTTGTCTTACATGGGCACAGAGCTACTGCAAAAATAAAATGACTAGCATGCCGCGCTCAATTTTACCGATACGGTAAATTATTACTTGCCGTGGTCATGTAAAAAAATTTACGCTCGTCAACAAAAGTGCTTGTTTAGAACATTATTATGTTCTAAAAGACAAATCACAAAAGCTCGTCGTTGAAAAAATTTTGAACGGCGACCATTTCAACGGAGCTCAAGACATCCGTTGAAATGTTCGCCGTTGAAAATTTTCAACGACGAACATTTTCAACGACGAACATTTTCAACGACGAACATTTTCAACGACGAACATTTTGCTTCGATAAATCTGGCCCATATCTCTAGTGTTGAATGTACTCTTGCTATATAAGAGTATGAACAAGCGCACGTGCAATGGCTTATCATACCACCTTGGGCTTAGGGTTGACGTAAATCCACTTAATTATTAAGAGTTGCAAATATGTAGTGTCTTTCACAAGCAATAATTGTCAAATGTATGCAGAAAGTTAATGGAATTTCTTTTAGACTTTGCCTAGAACTTTCTATCTTGCACGTAAACTATTCTTTTTTTGACAAAATTAGTTGAAATCCTCAGAGACTACGATATGAAGCCCGTATTTTGTCACGCGCTTTCAGTGTTACTTTGTAAGACCGCGCTCAATATTTCTCTATTTTATATCTCCAATCGCTTTTCTTAATTAACCCATCGGAGCTCACCCTTTCGCTGACGTCATAGCTTAGAGTTGTGTCCAAAAATTAAAGTATAGTGTCAAGAAAGAGAGGAGAGATTCTCAGGATCTTCAAAAGAATACTTCAGATCGAAATTCAACCGACACGGCGGATTCGAACTTCCCATCTCTGGTTCTGCTGACCAGCGCTCTACCATGTCAGCTATTGGGCCAATGCTGAGCTGTTACTAATCTCTTTGAATACCTAACGGGACTGTTATATTTCACACTAGATTAATGTTACTATTAATTAATATTTAGTGTTTAGTTAATATTTGTCCTGAAGTGTCCGTAAGCCAATAAAGATACAAAGGCAACCTTGATGTCCTGCCCAGTGCCCACCCATCTGTGCTATGTATATATGTGTCTATTATATGCCAGCTTATACTCCAAAAAAACTGTCCGTTAAGAGCAATCCATTCATCTACAACAGGCGATCCAACTTTTTGCTTCTGAATAAACGGACACTCTCACGGAGTATAATATACTCTGTACTAGGCCTTGAAGTATATAATAGTGTCTTTTTACGAGGCCCTCTTAGGGGCTGCGTCACTGATTATATGTCGTGGCTGGAACTGTTAGTAATTCATTCGGATGAGACTGCTATAACCGTTTCAGCCGGATGAGACTGCTATCGAAAAGGCATTGGATGCAAATCCCTGTGCAAACATTCAACTGCCTTTTTTAAAAGTGCTTTGGAATTTTACCCTTATTGCAGTTCGATTTTTTGGAAATATACAATTTTGAACTTCGCATTTTGCTTTTGTACTAATATTTTTTCCCAAAACGGATTCACAACCATAGCCTTAGTTACTTTTCCCGAATTCAATTTTTTCTTTAATCTACCCAACTTTTTGTTTGATGCAAGTTCACTTGGTCGGGAATTAATTAATTTCAATTAACTTGGTTTCGAGGTAAAGAAGCTTGCTGTAAATGGATTTCAGATATTAGTTGAGTCATCTCAGTCATGGGGAAGTTCTAGATTTGGCCGTTATGTCGGTTTGGTTCGAAACTTTTAATTCAGGTTTAGGACCTATTCCTTTATCGGATTAAACGGACTGGACCTATTTTAGTCCGAGGTTTTGGAATGACAATTCTGACTAAACGGACTAAACAGGTTAGAATAAGTCTGCGGCTAAATTTTAGTCTGACCCCATTCCAAAACTACCACTGGACTAAACGGATTTAACATGCACGCTTAACATTAGAGTGCATAGTTAAGGTGGTAGTTGCGTTTTCGAGGTTTTTATGATTTCTATGTAAACTTTGCGCCACCAGTACTCAAGTTAGAAGCGACGCCTGAGCATAAATTTTTGGGACAGTATTGTAAAGGTCAAAATCCCCAGGCATGTCTCTCACTTTTTTGAAATTTCACCTGTGGACATTTTTAGAGGGTTTTAATTACAAGAAAATATCTTAAATTTTCGGTGCGTTTGGTTTTCAGCTATTTTCTCAGTAAATTGACTAGTTATTAAAAAAGTGGGGGACATGCCTGGGGATTTTAAACATGTTAAAAACCTTACCAACTTTCAGCCCCAACAGATGATCGTATGATTCAGAGCTGTGGCGCAAACTTTTTGTAAAAAATTTTAATATTTTGGAAAGGACCTTTCTTTAGTCGCTTATACTGGAAAGAAAATCACAGGTTAAATTTCAAGGCATGGCATACATTTAGGAAAGATATTGTTCTACCTAATGCAAAAGACCGCTTGTGATTTGAATTTGTAAACGCTGAGCTATGGCTTTTTAAAAAAACACCTAAAAACGCAATTACCCCCTTAAGTCCATTTAGTCCGATTAAAAAGCAGCCCAGTAAAAGTTAAGTCTGTTTCAAAAATCAAAGTTCTCCAATTTTGCTTATTTTCACATATGTTACTCCCCCAAGGCACCCCAACGTCAGATGAGAACAATCAAGAGTACATAATAGGAAGAGTATGACACTCTTCCTATTATGCCTAGCAGCGCGCGTCCAATGCGCAGCGCGAAATAGGCCTTTTATGTACGGTTTTGAGGGGGGGGGGGGGGGTGTTACCCCCACCACAGAAAACCCCGTACACAAATGAGGGGGGGGTACCCCCTACTCAGTTCGATACCCCGGGCTCAACTGAGGGGGGGGACCCCCCCCCTCAACTCACCACCCCGTTTTCAGTTGAGGGGGGGGGGGACCCCCCCTCATTTCAAGACACTGACAAAGTCTTTGCGCTACCCCCCCTTGTCTTCAGTTGAGGGGGGGTACCCCCCCCCCTCAGTTCAGCACATCAACAAAAGTCCTTGCCAGTGTCTTGAAATGAGGGGGGGTACCTCAACTGAAGACGGGGTGCTGAGTTGAGGGGGGGGTACCCCCCCTCAATTGAGCACGGGGTCTTCAGTTGAGGGGGGGGTACCCCCCCTCAAAACCGTACATAAACGGGCTATTTCGCGCTGCGCATTGGACGCACGCCCGTAGGCATAATAGGAAGAGTGTCATACTCTTCCTATTACGTACTCTTGGAACAATTAAGCTTGAAGGTGCACTTTTGGTTCAGTGCGTTCGTCAGTGTATTTAATTATTTATTTTATTGTATAGGCCAAAGTACACAAAAAAGCATAAAAGTAGCCCTTAGTTGGACAGTTCTAACACAAACCACATCAAGCCAATCAGGCTGAAACTTGGCATAGTAGCAGCCCACATGCATGCGCAAAATCGTATGATCCGGATTTTTGATATGTATTTTCAATTCTAAAATCGAGGGCGAAATGTGAAAAATTGGCTGTTTTTTGGGCACGCCAAATTTGAGTGATTTTACATTTGGCGTCACTGCTCAGGCCATGGGCAAAAATTTAAAAAAATGGATCATAGAGGTTGAGATATGACGTGAGGCTATCGAATCATGTAAAAATTCAGCTTCGTCAGTGTTAACAAAAATTTCGAGTAAAGGGGCGCTTTGCAACCACAAAAAACTTTTTTTGCGCCTATGATTTACACGTAAAATTGAATTTTTGGGAGCCCCTAGTGAAAAATTGGCAATAGCATTGGTTCCAGTTTGTTAAATCTGCGATGCGCCTTCCCTGGGGCTACATTGTGTGCAAATTTGAAGCGAATCGGAGAACCTAAAATTTTCACTTTTTCAGGTAGCCCCCACCCTTAAGCCGAAATTTTTGGAATGGCATTTTTAAACTGAATTTTTAAACAGTTTACTCCGATTAAAAATAACCCTTTAATCCGGTAAAGGAAGAGGTCCTAAGATTTAGTCCCAGTCCTTTATCCAGTAGAGCCGACCCTGACTGCACCTAAATTATGTCATAAATGACGTAACGGACGAAAAGGACTGAGTTTAAGCGAGTAGACACATCGGTCTAGAAATCCTGACCCGCTCAGACTACACGTCTACATTCGGAAAAATCCTAATTTTTATCAAAATCGCTCAACAGATAGCAAGAATGCTTTTTTCCAGATCATTAAATGCGAAACCTGAAATCAAATAGACGTGCGCAAGATGATATTTCTTCCTGCTGGTGTTTATTTAGCAACTATTGATACAGCCTTTTCCACTCCGCTCAACTTTTCACCTCATAGTTTAACTCACACAACTGGGATGCGGGTCAAAGCTTTCACAATTTTGTACAAATTAAAGAATTAAAAGACATCCTTCAAATAACCCTCCCCCACAGTCTGAGATGGTTAAGGGCCTTGTCCAAAATTGGATTTAACGGATTAGATTTATATTAATTTTGCTAATAGAGCAATACAAAATGAAAATAGCCGGCTAAAGTTTTGCCCTACATGGCTCACATACAGTACATTGCAAAAAAAAGTTTCCAATTCGTTACTGGTAACGAACATTCGTTACCAGAAAAAGACGAAGCTTCGTCCAAAAGGACCAAAAAAAATGTACATTATCTCGGTATACCAAGTTTCAATAATTTACGTTAAACTGACGCTGCGTTATTGACGAAATAAAGTTAAATCTAATCCGATAAATCCAATTTTGAACAAGACCCTAAGTTTACCTAGCACTTGGTACGGGTTGATTTATATGGTGCCTTCCCTCTTCTATTCTCCGATTACACCCACTTTCACGTCAACTTATCACAAAGCACAAATGATAATTTAATCCGATAATGACTGCCTTTATATTCTACATACATAGTTCTCCTGTTGCCTAGGCATGTATATAATTGTGTGAAACTAGAAGCATTAATATTGCACATTCGCTTGACAGAAAGTAGTGTTCTTTCTCACCTGCGTCAGTCAATTGCAAGCATCGTTTTTTCAGTATTTTCATAACCATCACTTATTTTTATTATTAGGGTTTATAATTGTCACACAATATTATGTTGTAACAGTTTTTTAGCTCTAGCTACCAGCTCCTACATATATAGCTCTTCTGATTATTTTTGGATTTAAGATATTTTTTCTGTTTTTCAAAATTCAAACGTCGTCGGTGACTAATTTTATCGTTATCATAAAACACACGCATGACTCCTCTTCTATTTCAATATCGTTTATTTGAAATCCAGGTTCATACTCGTCCTTGTTCGCTGTCCTTGTCCTTGACGTATGTAGTTTTGGACTGCTTTGGTATTCTTTTCAGCCATGATTAGAGAATCTTCATCCTCATACAATCTAAGGACAGTCCTCAAGCAATCATACTCATAACTTCGTCCCTGAAAACGAAGTTGAACCTTACTTTATTTTGTCCTGCCCATAACCAAATCCGCCAATCAGAAAAGTGGAATTTGAATCTGACAATCCCAGATTTGGAGCCACCTAGTGACTGGTGAAGTCATGACACGAGTTTGTGTTGGGTTATTTTTGTTTGTATGTTTGTTTGGTTTTTTCAACATATATATTTTTTACAATAATTTCTTTTTTAAACTGTTGTCTCAAAAATTGTAATATTTCCCAAAGGACTTCAAGCGCACGAGAAGCTACCACTCACTTCGAAGGAAACGAGGTTCCTTTCTTGGTGTCTACCATTCAATAGTGCCTTTTCTAGAAGGAACAAAAAATGATTCTTGTTCTACTTTGGCCAAAAAATGGGGTTAGTTTTGTGAAGCATGTCTAACAAATCTGAACAACAGTGTGACTGGAGTATTATTAAGTATTAAAAGTCAAAACATGTCTAAGGAAACTTTTAAAAAACAAAAGATACAAAAAACGTGTACATTGAGAGCTGCGACATCGCCTAAGAAAGTGTTTGAACCAGGACCAATATGATAAAGTGAATGTTATAACTTTATCAGCCCCGTACGCACGCACTAAAGAAATATCAAATAATTATAACTAAATCCGTCAGGCCCAAATTTCGAATTTAGGTATCTCCATCATATACTTCAGCCTGTATTGGTCAAACTAATTCTCACTTTTTTTTTCTTAAATAACATACATTACGTATCGAAAGAGTCACTGAATTTTTGTTCGTAATAGCCTATCTTCTTCTTGTCAGCACCTTTGTTTGAGCGACAAAGACTTTACTATTAAGCTCATTAAACTTTAAACAAAAGGACACAAGTTGTTTACGAATTCCCTGACTCACCCCTGACGGCATGGCAATTATGCTGCCGCTCATGTTTTCACCTACTTCTAATGTGTCACTACCACTGACAGTAGTTTGGCGAATAGTCGCTGTTAAAACAGACTGGAATTTGGCCAAATGGTTATTTCTTCAAAATCGAAGGCCTTATTGGTAGGATGAAGATCTATTTTTGAGTGATCATATTGAACGTACATTATGTAGTAGAAGTGGAAGTGCACATAGCTTGAACTGAAGGCATTACCAAACCTACATACATAATAGGGCTATGCCTATTCGATCCCTATTATCTACTCTTGCTACTGCTTTTGATGCCTTTAGCTTTCAACTATTGAGGCCCTATTGAACTGCGTTGCACAAAACACCTATTGTCAAAGGTGTAAATTTAATAGGTGCAACAGGTGGAGTTCAATAGGCTATCTATAGTCTATACGCACACGCACACACTTTACGTTAAGTTTGGACTCTATTGTTGGATGGTTTGTGCTTAAAAGTCAATGAGTAGATATTCAGTGATTTTCGACGACTTACTATGACAGTGCAGCAGTAAGTCCACTTTTTCAGCCATTGGCTTGCGAAATTTTGTAACCTGTTAAGATACGGTAACTAAAAAAGTATTTTTTGAAATTATTTTAATTAACACGGAAAAGCATAATGCATTTTTCTTTCATAGACAACTCAAAATTAATAACTTTGTTTTGAAATTTTCTGGTGGTGGTCTAAACTGGTCTAAAATTTTCAACTGGTCTAAAACCGTTTACTGCACAAAGGCAAAACTACTAAACACACAAACAAGCAGCAGTTTTATGCAAATTTTTTAGTAATTTTCAGCTGTTACCAGTCAGTACTTACACTAAGTTTGTCCCTGCCGCGTAATATTGTCGAATACTTGATAGTATTTTTCGAAAATGTTTCGAAATCTCAATTCGACGAATGCTCTCCCTCCCCAAAGCCGCACATGGACAACGACATTACATTAATTATACAGGTTTTGAATTCCAAGATGATGTTAAATATGAAATTTTGCGACGTGTAGGTTGCATGTATTATTGGCAATCATTGGCGGCGATCACTCGATTTTTTAGTATTACTTCATTCATTAGTTAATAATTCATCTCATTAGAATTAATTATTTCACAAAACTACTTAATTCATTGTTGATTTTATGCCAGACGTCATGTCGCCCCTTCTTGAAATTTAAGCCAGAAATTTATGTTTTGGATTAGATACTGGAAATGTTTTGTTAAAAAAATGACAAAACCGCAACACCACATTGAAATTATGGCCAAGGGGGCATCATAAACTTAAAACTTCAGAATCCTACCTCATTTATTACTAAACATGAAAATTGCATTTACAGCAATACATACATAACTTGTACAATAATGCAATTGAAATTAATAAAATTGTACTACGGTTTTTATCCAACTGAAGCAACTTTTAAAAATAAGCCCCCGACAAACAAAAACTTGAACACGCAAATCATGCAAACAGCTTCGTGGCCAGCTTATGCCAAAAAGCAGTATAAAGACCTGCCGCCGCTGAGGCGGCGGCAGGAAAAAAGGCAACGTTCATAGCCACACAAAATCAGCCTACACAGAGGCAAACAACAAAACCAGACCGCTACTGGGTCAACAGAACATAAAAACTGCCCACGCGCACAAAGCGAGATACACAAAAGAAAAATGGCAGACACGCGTATGCAAATTAGTTTGCCCAGATTTGCACACGCGCACATGCCAGCCCAGACAACACCAGTACGTACGAAAATACACAGTTTCAGTCCAAAGTATGTGCGTAAGTAATCGTGAATGTCGCGACAATATACCTAGTGAGCACTTTTGCCTTGAGTAGCCACAAAAAAAGTTCGCGAATCCGCACACGCGACATTACACCATTTCGTTGTGACCAAGACTGTTACTTGACATTGACTTGACATTTCATTTTCCAGTAATTTCTGCCTTCACATTTTTACACTATCTTAAACTCTCTGTTGTTGACATGATGAACGTCTTTTTAAGTTGTTATTGGAAATGCTGTAATCAGATTTCTGTTCAAATTACTCTCCAGCTTACAACCCTAATTTCCAAAGCCAAACCGACACGCCAAAGACGAGCTAGTTCCAGTTTACAAGGCAAAAAGTTCAGTCAGCTTGATAAAGTTTTTGGCTTGGCCGTTTATCTCTGTAACTTATAGTACCCATTAGCGTGCTCAGCTTTTTAACAAAAATACTACTTTGTTAACTTATGTTCAAAAAATAGGCAAATGTTTGAAATGTAAGAAACCCCGCATTTCTGTATTAGGAACAAAAAGTCAAATTTATTTTAACTTTTCTAGAAAGAAAGTCGTTTTTGAAAGGAAAAAAATTGAAGTTAATGCAAATGATTAAGATATAGCTACCTCTTCGATCCTTCGTTCTGGCATTTTATAAAAAATTTGTTTATTCTATCTTGAGTTAGTAAAGTTGATCTAGTAATATTAAATATATGTTATGAAAAGGACCTTATAAACCCACGTAATACGGAAAATTTTCAAATGCCAAAGTTTTTCAGTCAAACTTTTTCGGTTTTTTGGTCGCTTTTTAACACATCCGTTTTGACAGCCTTAGTTGAAAAATTATTTTACCAACAGGATTTACCAGAATTTAAGGTGGTAGTGTCGCCAAAGCAGTTTTGCTCACAATTTCCAAAAAGAGAACTTTTTGTTTTGAAATGGTACGTTCACTGAGAAACTAGCAAAATGCTATAAGTAGGGCTGGGCACGGTTATACGGTACGAACCGTATACACGCGTGTAACCGTGTACACGCTAAGCTTAGCGTGTACACGGTTAGGGGTCACTATCCGCGGTTACTTAGCGGTTACAGCGTGTACACGTTAAGACACAGTAACCGCGGATACTGTAACCGTTTACTCTAAACGGATAGTGTAACCGGCTACTCTAAACGGATAGTGTAAACGGTTACTCTAAACGAATAGTGTAACCGGTTACACTATCCGTTTTCCGACTTCGTGTACCCGTTAAGAAAAATGTTCGTTTGGCTGTTGGATTTATGCAAATTAGCCTACAATCGTGCGCAAGCCATTTGCCTGTGTGTTACTTCATATACGCATGTGTGTGCAAGCTATATTCTTCAAGATATAAGGCATTTATACTGACAGCTCAGCATTGTCCCAGTAGCTCATATGGTAGCTTGCTGGTCTGCAGATCTAGTGATGGGTGGTTCGTATCTTCCCTTGGTCATTCCTCCCCCTCTGCTTCTCGACGTTTAGTAACCGTGTAACCGTTTAATAACCGTGTAACCGTTTAGTAACCGTGTAACCGGTTAGTAACCGTGTAACCGCTTAGTAACCGTGTGACCGTTAGTAAACGTGTAACTGTTTACACGGTTAGTATCCGTGTAAACGGCTACACGGAACTTAGCGAGTAAACGGTTACACGGTTACACGGATAATTGCAGTAACCGTTAGTTAGCGTGTACACGCGGTTACTAGCCTTCGAAACTAACCGTGTACACGGATAGTGATTTTGTAACCGTGCCCAGCCCTAGCTATAAGGTGTCAAATAATTACTGCCAGACACTAGACTACCAATATTTACCAATATTTTGAACCAATCACCATTTGTAAGCCTGACATCACACAATAGGGACATAAAAGTTCAAAAAAATCAAGTCAGATATCAGATTGGCCAGCTTGTGAAATACGTATGTTTTGACGCACAATTTTTTGCCACAAATAGGAAAAATAAAAAATGAAGGTACGTTTTTTTATTTTAAAATATGTAAGGGTCTAAATTTTTCACAATTTATCATCATTGCTGTGAGTACTTCACTGTTTACTCACAGTTTCACAGTTCAAACAGGTATTATTACTCCGCAACCTCTCAAGCAATTTGCACTAAATTTGTGTGCATAACCTAGAGCATATATGCTTTTAGTCTGTGTATATATAGAATCTAAACAAAAAGTCGTATAATTGTGACGAAATTATCGAATGTGAATAGGTTTTCAAAACGTCCTTTTTCCGAATTTGCGACTTCACTGCTAACTGTATGCTGCATCAATTTTGCTGAAACTTTGCGAAAATATTTGCCTTGAACCATATTTTCAGAATATATAAAAACAATGTCTTATCTTTCACTGAAAAAGTTTTATAGTCACGCAAAATCGACTGCATTCGCGACACTTCCCCCTTAATTATCACTAGCTTTGTATTCACTTGTTTAGTCTTATCGCGGGACAAACTGTCAAGGCACAGGACTTCACACATTTACTTATCAACCAACTGTTACCATAAAAAGTTGCTAATTAATGCTTTGCTTTTTTAGAAGTTGTTAGTGACTATTCCAAAATCTGTGACGTTTTGACACTTTGTACTGTTCCTCATACTCCCATTTCTTTCTTGTGCACAAAATTGGCAGATGTTTTCAAAGACAAATGTGGTCCTCTGTAATAGACAAATGTGGTTCTCTGTAATAACACCTACGTGTATTTGTCTTTGCGATGAATTGTTGCACAATTAACAGTCAAATTTTGATCACAGTAATTGATTTCTTAGAGCCTTATCCAAAATTAGATTTAACGGATTAGATTTAAAAATTAATTTTGCTATTAACACAGCTCAAAATAAAAATAACGGGCTGAAATTTCGCTCTACATGGCTTATATACATTATCTCGGTGTGTGTCAAGTTTCAGTGAATTACGTTTAACTGGCGCTGGGATCGACGAAATAAAGTTAAATCTCATCCGTTAAATCCAATTTTGGATAAGACCCTTAGCCACCTCCCTCCTAGGATGGGAACTTTTAAGGGGTCAAATTTTTTAAATTGGAATTTTTTGGTTATATAAGTTGTTTGAGTACCTAAACACAAAATCGAGGTTCATTTTTGTCTAGAACACCCCTGCACCACCATACAGCCCCACGGGAGGCCAATTGGAGTCAAATTTTAGAAGTTTAGTTTTTCATTTTCTAATAATTTGAAGCCCTGAACATAAAGAATTGATCCATTGTCGAGAATACACAATTCTCTGTCTAGAATAGAGGGTTCCTTACCGTCAGCTACCCACTAAATGTCGACAGCTTTTAAGGCCTTATGCAAAATTGGATTTAACGGATTAGATTTAAATTAATTTTGAAAATAACACAGCAAAAAATAAAAATATGCGGCTGAAATTTTGCTTTACACGTCTCGCACGGATTATCTAGAAGTGTGCCAAGTTTCAGCCAATTACATACGTGCACTTGACGCTGCGTTATTGACGAAATAAAGTTAAATCTAATCCGATAAATCCAATTTTGGATAAGACCCTTACATATGTATACTCTTGTATTATGTATTTACTCGATAGTATTTACCCGACTCAATCTCTTATGCCTACCCACATATGTTTTCTTAGTATTCAGGGTTGAACATCTACAGAGAAGAACCCTGCCCCTTCTGGAGGCAACTAGTTTATCTTAGTTTTGTTTGGATTTATTTTCTGTCCCTTACTAAGCAGTAATTAGGTATGTACTATTTGTGTCTTCATTATTAATTTATACAAATTTATCGGCCTACCTAGGCTAGGAACTAGGAAGAAGTGTAGATTAAGCCAAGCTCCAACGCGTATCACTTCACATTAGAAAAGCAGCATGAAGGGAAACGCCAACGTGTGTTCTTGAACGTCATTTGCAAACTAAACAATAGTCTCACATTAAATACTTGTGACGTAAATCAAGAAAACGTTATTGCTTGTCTTGAAGAAAAAATAAGTGATGCATATGAAAGGGAGGTCCTTGTTGAGGCATTGTCTCCATACCAGCGACACACAGTTTCTACCTAGAGAGCCTAACACCTACACCCCGGAGATAATTTGCATACCGTATAATCGGGGATGACAAATAGTGAACAACTTTAGACCGAGTCTAACGTCGTTTCATACTTGTCCTTGTTCTTGTCCCTCTACTCCCCATCGTTTTGTTTTTTAAGCGATTCTAAAAAAATTCTAAAACATTTTTTGGCATAAATAATATTATAAGCAAACGAATGAACGAATGCAAAAAAATAGCGCAAGTAGGTATTCCGTAAGTTTTTTACAAGCAGCTGTCCGAAGTGTGTCCTTGTCCTTGACACTGTGTCCTTACGGACGAGTAGGTATGAATCTGGCTTAAAACGTTCTTTTGCATTAAAGTAGACACATGGTAAATCGTAATGAAATATTGTAATGAAATTCATACAGCCACGTGTTAAACTTATGGCCAATTCCTAAAATGGATTAAACGGATTAGATTAAAATTTGTTTGCCTAATAGATGTCAATTAAGGTGGTAGTTGCGTTTTCGAGGTTTTTGTGATTTCTATGTAAACTTTGCGCCCACAGAACTCAAGTTACAAATGAAGCCTGAGCATGAATTTTTGGCCCATTACTGTAAAGGTCAAAATCCCCAGGCATGTCTCTCACTTTTTCGAAATTTCACCTGTGGACATTTTTAGAGGGCTTTACGTATTAGAAAATATGTTAAATTTTCGGTGCCTTTGTTTTAAAGCTATTTTCTCAGTAAATTGACTAGTTATTTAAAAAGTGGGGGAGATGCCTGGGGATTTTAAACATTACGAAAACCTTGCCAACTTTCAGTCCCAACAGGTAACCGTATGATTCAGAGCTGTGGCGCAAACTTTTTGTAAAAAATCCTAGCATTTTGGAAAGGACCTTTCTTTAGCCGCGTGTAGTGAAAAGAAAATCAAAGGTTAAGTTTCAAAGCATGGCATACGTTTAGGCAATATATTGTTCTACTTTATGCAAAAGACCGCTTGTGATTTGAATTTGTAAACGCTGAGCTATGGTTTTCCAAAAAAACACCTAAAAACGCAATTACCCCCTTAAGTCGAAAACTGAAAATTCTCCCTCATTTGTAGTTATATTAGGTCAATTGTAGATGTAGGTGTGATTAGACAGAACCTTTCAAGCCTGACAAAAAAGGTTCGTCAAACAGTCGCACACTCATTTTTGTTTTCAACCAAAAAAATTGAGTTCTTTGATCAGTTAATATCTGACCAAATATTTATCGGAATAGGAATTTTCACATTTATGTACATACGACACGTACATTACCTAATCTTTTAATATAAGTATTCTTTTTAATATTTTCCCACAGCGTTTTTTGCGTTTAATCTTTAATCAGTGAGCTAAAAATGACCGCTTATCTAACTAATCAGTTTATTAATTCAATAATTATTAAACAATCTTCCTTGTTATTTCAGGCATCTCATTTTATTCTATTAACAATGTCCGAAAACATTTATTTAGAGCCCGAGTCCCTGGAACTGCCACTGAGCAACGGCACGCAGAACTTTCTGCCAGTGGAGCCACGGACGAAGCTTAATCGAGCGTTCAGATCCGTCAGTACCGAGTGCGTCAACGACGAAGCCATGGACGTCAGTCGTCCGTCGGGGGACATCAGACTGCTGAGCACGCCATTGGCTAATCTAGCCGAGCTCGGTTGCGCCTGGAAACTTAGCGTGGCCGCCAAATCCACGCAACAGTTGACGGTGCCGGGTTGCGCGGATGACGCAGCAGGTCATCGAAAGGCTGGGCGCGAGAAATGGCATCAGTTTAAGACGTACTGCCGCAGCTTTGACGCTCTGACACACCGACGTCAGGACACGTCAGACGAGGGCTGCAATTCGAACGCGTCCAGCACTTATTCGTCCAACAGCTGTTCCTCGCTCAATGGCAGTCCTAAAATGAAAGAGAAGAAGCCCCAGGGGAGCGTTCCCCCGACCCCCAAGTTGCTCCACGGAAAACTGCTGGTCCTGACGCCCATCGAACAGGTGCTGGTTCGACGGAGCTGGGCCCTGGCGCGGAGAAAAGGCATCGCGGAACCAGGACTCAGCATGGTAATGAAACTCTGCCAACGAAGCAACCGAATAGAGCAGCTGTTTCGTGTGGCTCAAGAGAAAACCGGAGTAAGCTCATACACTTTCCATGCACAAATTTTTAATCGACAATTGGAATGGCTGCTGAAAAACATCGACCAACCCCAAGAAACGGCTGCTTATTTTCAGGGAATAGGCAGGTGGGTCTCTCAGATTTATTCAGATACCCTTAGGGTCGATTCATACTTCAATAGGGCATACGGACAAACGGACATAGGGCACACGGACAAAGCACGGTTCGTCCGTTTTTTTCAATTCATACTTTTTAGGGCAAACGGACATTGGGACGTACGGACATACGTATGTACGGGCATACGGACAAAGGTGCGATTCATACTTTTGAGCGGTATGTCCGTTTGTCCGTATGCCCTAGAATTTCGGGCAGAGTTGAACCGCTGCAACAATGAAGATTAGCGCAGTTGGAGCTTTAGATTTAGATAGGTAGTTGAAAACTGAGGTTTATTGCATTTAACTAAATTTATTTAACTGGAGTTTAGCTTCAGCTCAGACTTAAGTTAACCCGATTTGGTGCAGTCCACCGTACAATTCAGCATGAGCTTGTGTGTGATGATTTCAGACGGCACATAGTCATGGATCGAACGGCTGACTTCGACGAAGACTATTTTGATACTCTGGCCGACGTTCTGGCAGAGTGCGCCAACGGCTGGGGCGTGGGCACGCAGAGACAACGGAACCCGGTCACGCTCAGGGCGTGGAATAAGATCGCACTGTTCATCGCAGAACACGCAAAGCAGGGCTACCGCAATGGCACATGGTGTGTCTACGGCACAACCAGAAAACCATAACCCGCCTGCATCAACAGGATAATGACAGTTCGTCTTCTAGTCGACTCATGCTTTACAGCCGTGTCCGTTTAAGCCCGGTTCACACTTGTCCTTATCCTTAAGGACACAGGGACAGGGATAAGGACAGACTTTTGTCAGCTGCTGTGAAGAAATGACACACGCGTTTGGGCTAACGTTTTGCATACGATCTGCAAGTGACCCCAACTGTATTCATGCAAAAAATTTGCAAATTTGGCTATGCAGTTTTTCTGAAATCGCTCAGCGACAAAACGATAGGGACGGGGACAAGGACAAGTATGAACCAAGCCTAAGCCAATCAAATTGTGAAAACGGCATTCCACTCTAATAACATATAATATAGCTCAGCTAAATAACGTTACGTAATATGCCGTAATTTTGCGATATTTAAATTTTGACAGTTTAACCGCAAAGGCAAATGGATATCCATCAACATTAATAAAAGACGGTTGGTAACTTTATATATGTGATGTATATATCTTGTACATCTTGTAATTTGTGGTTCGGGAGAAATATAAAACTTCACTGGCTTCGTTGAAAGCCGAAATAATCAAACACTGAACCCTAGATTTTCCTAAGCGGTTATTGCAGCACATCCTTCTTGTTAATTTTTCGGCTGAACAGACAGACATACGGCTGTAAGTATGCATCGAGTGTAAATGGTTGGAGATCTGCCGAATGAGTGTTTTAGAAGCATACAACGTATTTTGTTTGTATATACTATATACCGACTGTATCAAGTCGATTTTGCCATTGTTTAGCATGACAGGATTAAACCTTCATACTCTATGATCTAAGTTAGCTCATAGTTTTATTTGAAATAGTCAATGTAAACATTTCTAAAATAACAAGCAGCAGTTTCATGCAAATTTTTTCAGTAATTTTTTGCTGTCAAAAGTTAGTACTTACACTAAGTTTGACCCTGCCGCTTAAAAGATTTAGAATATAAAATTAAAATTGTTCTAAAAAATTATATTTACTTAGTCCTTCAAAGTCGAAGGCGAACGTAAAAGTGAACTAAATTTTGGATGTATATATACTATCATTATTCGTCGGGAGCAATTATTATTATTCATTAGTGAAAAATTAATTCATCATAAAGTCAATTTTGTAACAAAGTTTATTCATCGTCATGTTACCCCTCCTTTTTTCGACAAAAATTGATACTGTGAAATTGTGAACTATTTTTTATGTTTTGAATTGAAAAAAATTTGAACGCTTTGTAATACTATTTGATGTTTTGGATTAGATCATGTTGCCTTTTGTTAAAGAAATTACAACACTGCAAGGAAAAATTCAAATTATGGCCAAGCGGGTGTCACTAACTTAATCTTCTGAATCCTAACGCATATATTATTAATTATGAATAGTGCATAAATAGCAATATATATACACATAACTTATGCATTAATTAAATTAAACTAACAAAATTGTATAACGGTTTATATCCATACTTTAAGCAACTTTTAATAATAAGACCCCGACAATCAAAAGTTTGAACACGCAAATCATGCAATCTGCTTCTTGGCCAGCTTATGCCAAAAAGCAGTATAAAGACCTGCCGCCGCTGAGGCGGCGGCAGGAAAAATGCCGATTAATATAGATCGTTATCTGTTATTTTGACAGGCCCTGTTTGTTAGATTAGGGACAAATATGTATATAATAAAAAATAACATCACCAATAAGTGAGTAATTATGTAGATGCATACTAGGCAACCTATGCTGATTTATTGAAATTTGGTCAGTGTGAAACATGAATAGAACAAAACCATACGAAACTACTAATTACTTTCCATACACACTCACACACAACCATATCTATTCACCTGGCATACGGAGATGCACATGGGGGGGGGTGCGGGTGGGGGGGGGGCAAGCCCCCTTCCCAGATTTGAGATTTCGGGGCAAGCCCCCCTTAGAATTGATCTGTCGGGACAAGCCCCCTTCTTGGCGATGAAAAAAATGTGCCCGAAAACTCAAAAATCACCCAGGTCGTTGTAAAATGCTTTAAAAAGGAGCAAAAAGCTAAAAAATTGCTAAAACTATCCGAATTTCGCAAAAAATTTCCCATTTTGGGTAAAAATTAAAATTTTTGCGTTTTTGTCAGTTCAAAGCCCCCCTGCTAAAATCTCGAAACATCCGAGGCAAGCCCCCCCCCCCCCCCAGACCGAGACTCCGTGTACATGTATGCTGGCATACTTACGCGAAAAACACCACTTAGCTGAAAGCTTACATAGTGGTGCTTTGTGCGTTTTTTTAGAAAATTTTCGTTTCGTAATTTTGGCGGCTGAACGGACAAACTACTTCAAATGAATTAATAAATGAATCGATTCTACATGGGTACTAATTCAACCCTACTTGAAACAACTGACTATTAACACGGAACTAAGCGATTGACTATTTATTTACGTGACACGTAACAGTGAACCCAACAACAAAGTCAAACCCAGTTCACACTCCATCAAGATTGCGTCTATTGGGATCCCCCAAAAATTTTTAATCTAACATGTAACAGCACAAAAATTTTGGGTACCCCTCCACCCCCTCCTTGGTGGGACCCCCCCTCCCCTGCGTCAACTCATTTTTGCCTCCCCCCTCCCAAAAATTGCTCGATTTTTACCTTTTTTGACCATAAAACACCGATTCTGACAATTTTTGGCAAAAATTTGCTTACATTTTATAAAGAAGTGCCGATTTTTTCAAATTTTGGCCAAGATTTTACTCCCGCCGGGACCCACCCCCTTCTTTGCCCCCAGACGCGACCCCCCTCCCTCCCCCGGGACCGCATTTTGGGGGGGTCTTACCCCCATCCACCCCAACTACATGTATGGTTTTAATATTATCAAAATCCAATTTTCAATAACGTCAGTAATCCACTATTCTATTCTAAAAGCAACTCTTCTCTTTTTCTATGCAAATGACTCAAAAATTGCGCACAAACTGATGACATCCTTACGGACAAGAGTGTGAGCTGAGACTTACAGTCAGA
This sequence comes from Trissonchulus sp. WLG1_4, assembly GCA_030248245.1. NCBI lineage: Eukaryota > Metazoa > Nematoda > Enoplea > Enoplida > Ironidae > Trissonchulus > Trissonchulus sp. WLG1_4. Next base: position 26,930 of record JASANF010004060.1, on the reverse strand, counting down.
AAAAAACAACAAAAGCATATAAAACAGTTTAAACTCTAACAGAAACACTAACAGTAACAGATGGAATAAAAAACGACTCAACATTTGGAACCTTCAAGGCCGATTCCAAAAAAACGAATTAAACGGATTAAATTAAACCTTTCTTTGCCAAAAACTCATGATCATCCATATAATATTAATATAGCAAGACCTATTTAAAGCATGTCAACTTTCCCGTTAACTGAACCAACTAATTTTTAATTTAACCCGTTTTGAATACGCTTAGGAATTGCTTCTACGAAGCTTTCTTAAAACCCGCGGCAAATATACTATCAAAATAGCGCTGCGTCACTAACTCAAAATGGCTATTTCATTATTAAATTTTAAATGGGCATTGGATACCTTTTCGAAGCCGATTCAAAGGCAGTTAACTTAACTGTAACTTAACTGAAGTTATGGCCAAAACCTGATTCAAATCAGTTAAGGTGGTAGTTTCGAATTTGCAGTTTTTGTCGCGATTCGCTCGAACCAACAGCTAACTTTAACTGTTTTGGCCATCCAAACTGTACTTGACCAATAATATTTTGTTCATGCAAAATATCATCACATCAATAAATGGCCTGTGCGTTATTTTGCCGTTGGCTAAACAATGTGGACAAGGACAAGTATGAATGCGTCTTTGCCCATACAACCGGCTATTTTCAGACAGCTCAATTATATTAGTCCAGAAAATCATTCGCTACAATTACTCTCCTATTCTAAAGCAGATCTGAAATCATAAAATTTTGGTTACGAACAAACGAGCAAAAGGTATGTCCAACGCGCGACCCAGCGCTATTTTGAAAAAAAAACAGACATTTATAAAAGCACAGATAATGTGAATAATTATTATTTATAGTACAAAAGCTGTAGTTGGGTCAATCACGTTGCGTCTGTCTTCGCCCGTTTAGCCGCAGGTTCGGCTGCTAAAAATAATAAATATATAATATATAATAAATAAAAATAAATAAATAAAACTTTTTGTGCGCTGTCGTTTGGTTGTGGGTTTCAGCCATTGCTCTGCATTACCTTAACTGATTCAACAGGAATTATTCTTCAATCAGTCAGAATCAAAAATTATAGTGTTGCTAAAATAAATACCTAACAAAATGGGATGCTATCTTGTCAGGGTATTAGCTGGAAAAATATTCCCACACTTTCAAAATCTGAGCTGAAAAACAAAGCGTCCTTAATTTTCTGCAAATCTGCCTCACAGAACAACGAGAAGAAGGGGGGTGTTTGGGGTTTAACTATAGTCTGACCAAAAAGTGTATGTACGGAACTTCATTGCTTCATAGCAGCTTAGCCGTTTGAGGTAACCCCCATAATGTATATATCATTCGAAAGCATTTTTGATGGAGATTTTCATGAAGTTGAATTATTTCGGAAAATTTGAAGTTAAAAATTTTAATTCAAATAAAATCTATTTTTTCCGCCTAATTATAGGAAACCTAATTTATTACATATCATTTGATAGCCCATTCCATTCTGCGTCTAACGATATATACAACATCACTATAGCATGTACCTGTGAAAAATTATCGATTTTTTTTAGTTTTGATTTTTCTATTGAAAAACGTCATTTTTGGCCCGTTTTATTCGCTGTAACTCAGCAAATACTCAACCAAATCTGATAAATTTTGGATGAATAGACGCGTTGTGACCTCGCACAGTCTGTGAAAGTAATAAAATTTCAAAATTTGATGCTAAATTTTTCAATATTTGTCAGGTTTACAGTCATTTTTCAGCAATGTTTGTTCAAGATTAGTTAAAATAATTGTTACCACAATAAAGTTCAGTTCATTGGCTTTCGTTTGATACCAAAAACATGTGCTTTTGATTGGATTGAGCAAAGTTATGCAGCAAAAATATATAGCTGTTTTCATTGCTTGTCAAAAATTAGTGCTTGATGAGCATGCAAGTGCATGCGTTCAAACATTCTACACGCTGATAAATGCGTGTATAAATTTTTGTTGGGCGCACACATAGACTGTGAATAATGATTTATTTTTTGCATAACTTTGCTCAATCCAATCAAAAGCACATGTTTTTGGTATCAAATGAAAGCCAAAGAACTGAACTTTATTGTGGTAACAATTATTTTAACTAATCTTGAACAAAAATTGCTGAAAAATGACTGTAAACCTGACAAATTTTTGAAAAATTTAGCATCAAATTTTGAAATTTTATTACTTTCACAGACTGTGCGAGGTCACAACGCGTCTATTCATCCAAAATTTATCAGATTTGGTTGAGTATTTGCTGAGTTACAGCGAATAAAACGGGCCAAAAATGACGTTTTTCAATAGAAAAATCAAAACTAAAAAAATTCGATAATTTTTGACAGGTACATGCTATAGTGATGTTGTATATATCGTTAGACGCAGAATGGAATGGGCTATCAAATGATATCTAATACATTAGGTTTCCTATAATTAGACGGAAAAAATCGATTTTATTTGAATTAAAATTATTAACTTCAAATTTTCCGAAATAATTTAACTTCATGAAAATCTCCATCAAAAATGCTTTCGAATGATATATACATTATGGGGGTTACCTCAAACGACTAAGCTGCTATGAAGCAATGAAGTTCCGTACATACACTTTTTGGTCAGACTATAGTTTTCTTCTCGTTGTTCTGTGAGGCAGATTTGCAGAAAATTAAGGACGCTTTGTTTTTCAGCTCAGATTTTGAAAGTGTGGGAATATTTTTCCAGCTAATACCCTGACAAGATAGCATCCCATTTTGTTAGCTATTTATTTTAGCAACACTATAATTTTTGATTCTGACTGATTGAAGAATAATTCCTGTTGAATCAGTTAAAGTAATGCAGAGCAATGGCTGAAACCCACAACCAAACGACAGCGCACAAAAAGTTTTATTTATTTATTTTTATTTATTATATATTATATATTTATTATTTTTAGCAGCCGAACCTGCGGCTAAACGGGCGAAGACAGACGCAACGTGATTGACCCAACTACAGCTTTTGTACTATAAATAATAATTATTCACATTATCTGTGCTTTTATAAATGTCTGTTTTTTTTTCAAAATAGCGCTGGGTCGCGCGTTGGACATACCTTTTGCTCGTTTGTTCGTAACCAAAATTTTATGATTTCAGATCTGCTTTAGAAAATAGGAGAGTAATTGTAGCGAATGATTTTCTGGACTAATATAATTGAGCTGTGTGAAAATAGCCGGTTGTATGGGCAAAGACGCATTCATACTTGTCCTTATTATTTTCCACATTGTTTAGCCAACGCCAAAATAACGCACAGGCCATTTATTGATGTGATGATATTTTGCATGAACAAAATATTGCTCAAGTACAGTTTGGATGACAAAATAGCCAAAACCATTGATTGTGTTATTTATTCGCGCAGTTTGTCGTTGTCCCTCCATGTCCCTGTGCCCTTGAGGAACATGGGCTTAACAGTTTTCCTATTCAACTTAAGCCCGGTTCATACTTGTCCTTAAGAACACAAGGACAGGGACAAGGACAATTTTCGGTCAGCCACTGTAAACAATTGACACAAGCGTTTCGGCTAATTTTTTGCATACGATCTGCAAGTGACCCCAGCAGTAATCATGGCAAACGTTGGCTCATTTGGCCAGGCAGTGTTCTTGGAATCGCTGAAGGACAAAAAAATAAGGACAAGGACGAGTATGAACCGGTCTTTACGGTTACAGACACTAAACGGGAAAAGTATGAATCGGCTTCGAAAAGGTAACCAATACCCATTTTCGAGCAAGCTGGCTTACTAGGGTAAACAAGTTGACTTTTTTAAAATTTAATAATGAAATAGCCATTTTGAGTTAGTGACGCAGCGCTATTTTGATAGTATATTTGCCGCGGGTTTTAAGAAAGCTTCGTAGAAGCAATTCTTAAGCGTATTCAAAACGGGTTAAATTAAAAATTAGTTAGTTCAGTTAACGCCAATGTTGAAATGCTGTAAATAGGTCTTTCTATATTAATATTATATAGATAATCATGAGTGAGATAATTATTTCTTGGCAAAGAAAGGTTTAATTTAATCCGTTTAATTCGTTTTTTTGGAATCGGCCTTGAAGGTTCCAAATGTTGAGTCGTTTTTTATTCCATCTGTTACTGTTAGTGTTTCTGTTAGATTTTAAACTGTTTTATGCTTTTGTTGTTTTTTTCTGACTGTAAATCTCAGCTCACACTCTTGTCCGTAAGGATGTCATCAGTTTGTGCTCAATTTTTGGGTCATTTGCATAGAAAAAGAGAAGAGTTGCTTTTAGAATAGAATAGTGGATTACTGACGTTATTGAAAATTGGATTTTGATAATATTAAAACCATACATGTAGTTGGGGTGGATGGGGGTAAGACCCCCCCAAAATGCGGTCCCGGGGGAGGGAGGGGGGTCGCGTCTGGGGGAAAAGAAGGGGGTGGGTCCCGGCGGGAGTAAAATCTTGGTCAAAATTTTAAAAAATCGGCACTTCTTTATAAAATGTAAGCAAATTTTTGCCAAAAATTGTCAAAATCGGTGTTTTATGGTCAAAAAAGGTAAAAATCGCGCAATTTTTGGGAGGGGGGAGGCAAAAATGAGTTGACGCAGGGGAGGGGGGGTCCCACCAAGGAGGGGGTGGAGGGGTACCCAAAATTTTTGTGCTGTTACATGTTAGATTAAAATTTTTTGGGGGATCCCAATAGACGCAATCTTGATGGAGTGTGAACTGGGTTTGACTTTGTTGTTGGGTTCACTGTTACGTGTCACGTAAATAAATAGTCAATCGCTTAGTTCCGTGTTAATAGTCAGTTGTTTCAAGTAGGGTTGAATTAGTACCCATGTAGAATCGATTCATTTATTAATTCATTTGAAGTCGTTTGTCCGTTCAGCCGCCAAAATTACGAAACGAAAAAAAAACGCACAAAGCACCACTATGTAAACTTTCAGCTAAGTGGTGTTTTTCGCGTAGTATGCCAGCATACATGTACACGGAGTCTCGGTCTGGGGGGGGGGGCTTGCCTCGGATGTTTCGAGATTTTAGCAGGGGGGCCTTGAACTGACAAAAACGCAAAAATTTTAATTTTTACCCAAAATGGGAAATTTTTTGCGAAATTCGGATAGTTTTAGCAATTTTTTAGCTTTTTGCTCCTTTTTAAAGCATTTTACAACGACCTGGGTGATTTTTGAGTTTTCGGGCACATTTTTTTCATCGCCAAGAAGGGGGCTTGTCCCGACAGATCAATTCTATGGGGGGCTTGCCCCGAAATCTCAAATCTGGGAAGGGGGGCTTGCCCCCCCCACCCGCACCCCCCCATGTGCATCTCCGTATTCCAGGTGAATAGATATGGTTGTGTGTGAGTGTGTTAGGAAAGTAATTAGTAGTTTCGTATGGTTTTGTTCTATTCATGTTTCACACTGACCAAATTTCAATAAATCAGCATAGGTTGCCTAGTATGCATCTACATAATTACTCACTTATTGGTGATGTTATTTTTTATTATATACATATTTGTCCCTAATCTAACAAACAGGGCCTGTCAAAATAACAGATAACTATCTATATTAATCGGCATTTTTATTTTAGAAATGTTTACATTGACTATTTCAAATAAAACTATGAGCTAACTTAGATCATAGAGTATGAAGGTTTAATCCTGTCATGCTAAACAATGGCAAAATCGACTTGATACAGTCGGTATATAGTATATACAAACAAAATACGTTGTATGCTTCTAAAACACTCATTCGGCAGATCTCCAACCATTTACACTCGATGCATACTTACAGCCGTATGTCTGTCTGTTCAGCCGAAAAATTAACAAGAAGGATGTGCTGCAATAACCGCTTAGGAAAATATAGGGTTCAGTGTTTGATTATTTCGGCTTTCAACGAAGCCAGTGAAGTTTTATATTTCTCCCGAACCACAAATTACAAGATGTACAAGATATTTATATCACATATATAAAGTTACCAACCGTCTTCTATTAATGTTGATGGATATCCATTTGTTTTTGCGGTTAAACTGTCAAAATTTAAATATCGCAAAATTACGGCATATTACGTAACGTTATTTAGCTGAGCTATATTATATGTTATTAGAGTAGAATCCCGTTTTTAGTACAATTTGACTGGCTTAGGCTTGGTTCATACTTGTCCTTGTCCCCGTCCCTATCGTTTTGTCGCTGAGCGATTTCAGAAAAACTGCATAGCCAAATTTGCAAATTTTTTGCATGAATACAGTTGGGGTCAGTTGCAGATCGTATGCAAAACGTTAGCCCAAACGCTTGTGTCATTTCTTCACAGCAGCTGACAAAAGTCTGTCCTTATCCCTGTCCCTGTGTCCTTAAGGGCAAGTATGAACCAGGGCTTAAACGGACACACGGCTGTAAGCATGAGTCGACTCGAAGACGAACTGTCATTATCCTGTTGATGCAGGCGGGTTATGGTTTTCTGGTTGTGCCATAGACACACCATGTGCCATTGCGGTAGCCCTGCTTTGCGTGTTCTGCGATGAACAGAGCGATCTTATTCCACGCCCTGAGCGTGACCGGGTTCCGTTGTCTCTGCGTGCCCACGCCCCAGCCGTTGGCGCACTCTGCCAGAACGTCGGCCAGAGTGTCGAAATAGTCTTCGTCGAAGTCAGCCGTTCGATCCATTACTATGTGCCGTCTGAAATCATCACACACAAGCTCATGCTGAATTGTACGGTGGACTGCACCAAATCGGGTTAACTTAAGTCTGAGCTGAAGCTAAACTCCAGTTAAATAAATTTAGTTAAATGCAATAAACCTCAGTTTTCAACTAACTATCTAAATCTAAAGCTCCAACTGCGCTAATCTTCATTGTTGCAGCGGTTCAACTCTGCCCGAAATTGTAGGGCATACGGACAAACGGACATACCGCTCAAAAGTATGAATCGCACCTTTGTCCGTATGCCCGTACATCCGTATGTCCGTACGTCCCAATGTCCGTTTGCCCTAAAAAGTATGAATTGAAAAAAACGGACGAACCGTGCTTTGTCCGTGTGCCCTATGTCCGTTTGTCCGTATGCCCTATTGAAGTATGAATCGACCCTAAGGGTATCTGAATAAATCTGAGAGACCCACCTGCCTATTCCCTGAAAATAAGCAGCCGTTTCTTGGGGTTGGTCGATGTTTTTCAGCAGCCATTCCAATTGTCGATTAAAAATTTGTGCATGGAAAGTGTATGAGCTAACTCCGGTTTTCTCTTGAGCCACACGAAACAGCTGCTCTATTCGGTTGCTTCGTTGGCAGAGTTTCATTACCATGCCGAGTCCTGGTTCCGCGATGCCTTTTCTCCGCGCCAGGGCCCAGCTCCGTCGAACCAGCACCTGTTCGATGGGCGTCAGGACCAGCAGTTTTCCGTGGAGCAACTTGGGGGTCGGGGGAACGCTCCCCTGGGGCTTCTTCTCTTTCATTTTAGGACTGCCATTGAGCGAGGAACAGCTGTTGGACGAATAAGTGCTGGACGCGTTCGAATTGCAGCCCTCGTCTGACGTGTCCTGACGTCGGTGTGTCAGAGCGTCAAAGCTGCGGCAGTACGTCTTAAACTGATGCCATTTCTCGCGCCCAGCCTTTCGATGACCTGCTGCGTCATCCGCGCAACCCGGCACCGTCAACTGTTGCGTGGATTTGGCGGCCACGCTAAGTTTCCAGGCGCAACCGAGCTCGGCTAGATTAGCCAATGGCGTGCTCAGCAGTCTGATGTCCCCCGACGGACGACTGACGTCCATGGCTTCGTCGTTGACGCACTCGGTACTGACGGATCTGAACGCTCGATTAAGCTTCGTCCGTGGCTCCACTGGCAGAAAGTTCTGCGTGCCGTTGCTCAGTGGCAGTTCCAGGGACTCGGGCTCTAAATAAATGTTTTCGGACATTGTTAATAGAATAAAATGAGATGCCTGAAATAACAAGGAAGATTGTTTAATAATTATTGAATTAATAAGCTGATTAGTTAGATAAGCGGTCATTTTTAGCTCACTGATTAAAGATTAAACGCAAAAAACGCTGTGGGAAAATATTAAAAAGAATGCTTATATTAAAGGATTAGGTAATGTACGTGTCGTATGTACATAAATGTGAAAATTCCTATTCCGATAAATATTTGGTCAGATATTAATGCCCGCTTCCCACTGCAGGTTCAAGGTTTAAGGTTTATGGTTTAAGGTTTAAGGTTTAAGGTTTAACGTTTCATTCACACTGGCAGTTTAAGGTTTAACGATATTTGAATGTTGTATATTCATTGGCTGGATGCAGAAGCTCCGCCTACACACAGCTCGGAGCTGATTGACAGAATATACAAGCTCCGCCTACAGCTCGTAACTGATTGACTGAATGGAGAAGCTCCGCCTACAGCTCGTAGCTGATTGGCTGAATCCTTAAACCTTAAACCAAAAAGTTTTTTTGGAACTCAATTTTTTTGGTTGAAAACAAAAATGAGTGTGCGACTGTTTGACGAACCTTTTTTGTCAGGCTTGAAAGGTTCTGTCTAATCACACCTACATCTACAATTGACCTAACATAACTACAAATGAGGGAGAATTTTCAGTTTTCGACTTAAGGTGGTAGTTACGTTTTCGACAGTTTTTATAACGTGCTATAACTTTTGATTGCCTCAATGAATTTAATAGCTCATTTTTTCACGTTAAAGTACTTGACTGAAACTACACTTATGCAAATTATCTAGCTTAAATCTGTAACACGCTAGTCTGCAGACACTGTTAAACTAGTCGAATTTCGTGAATTTTTGCATTTTTCATGTTTTGCTTGTAAAATTGACAGTGTAATTCCAAATAATTTCATTCTTTACACCAACATAGTCAATAACAGGGTGAATTTTAATACTAAGTTTGGTGCATTTATATAATGTAGAAAAGAAGTTACGGACCTTCAATTTTGAATTTTTTCGAATTTTGAAAAATTTACAAATTTTTGAATCTAATTTTTACACGAAATGGACTAAATTAATACAAATAAAAAAATTGACACATCAGAAATTGTCTAAAAAACATGTAAAATAACGCATGAAAAGATTTCAACATTGAGACTTGAGATTTAGTCCACGGAAGTACATTTTTACAGATTTCTGTGAATGAAATTGATGTAACGCAAAATTTGAGAGAACAAAATTTTTAAAATTTTAGCATAAAGTAGACACATATGTGTGCCAATTTATCCAAAATTTTGAACAAAATCCCTCTAGTTGTTGTCAAGTTTTGCGGACTTTTGTGTAATGCACTTTAGTTCAAAAAGAAATGTTACATAAATGTGACGTAATCTCAAAAAGTGAAAAGCGGGAGGATAAGTTTTGGCATCTAAATTGAAGGTTTTTGACATGCCCGTGTGTCAATTTTTTCTTTTTCCAATAAACGGCCTTTTTGACTAGCTACTACTGTTGTTTTGATACCATTTTGATACTTTTGATATAAATATGATACTTGGGTATTAATACTTTTGATACCAGTATAAATATTAAAATTGGTATCAAAAGTATCATATTTAAATTATGGTATCATATTTAAATTATTCGGTATCATATTTATATTATATTTAAATTTTTTCCGAGTATCAAATATCAAAAGTATCATATTTAAATTCAAGGTATTGTATTTATATCATATTTAAATTTTTTCCGAGTATCAAATATCAAAAGTATCATATTTAAATTCAAAGTATTGTATTTATATCATATTTAAACTTTTTCCGGGTATCAAATATCAAAAGTATCATATTTAAATTCAAAGTATTGTATTTATATTATATTTAAATTTTTTCAAAGTATCAAATTTATATATTGTATTTAAATTCCAGTATCATATTTAATATCAAAATTTTGATCCCCACGCTTAAAGGCGGCACCTTTTGATGCTTGTGCAGGCGAAGAACGGCGGCATTCTTTGATATCGCCTTTAGCTCCGCCTCCTTTTTCTGATTGTCTACTGCTTTGCTTCTGTATTTTTAGAGGGCATTGCAAGTCGAGCTGTACCGTAAAAACAAAAGGGGGACCCTTGTATAATATTTCAGTCGGAAAAGTATAAGAAAATCAATGAATAGGCCGTAGGCTAGTAGTTCGTTTGATTTTGTAACATTTTGATACTTTTGATATAAATAAGATACTTGGGTATTAATACTTTTGATACCAATATTAATATTAAAATTAATATCAAAAGTATCATATTTAAATTATGGTATCATATTTAAATTATTTGGTATCATATTTATATCATATTTAAATTTTTTCCGAGTATCAAATATCAAAAGTATCATATTTAAAGTCAAAGTATTGTATTTATATCATATTTAAATTTTTTCCAAGTATCAAAAATCAAAAGTATTTTATTTAAATTATTGGGTATCATATTTATATCATATTTAAATTTTTTACAAGTATCAAATATCAAAAGTATTTTATTTAAATTCCAAGTATCATATTTATATCATATTTAAATTATTTTGCGGTATCAAAACAACAGTACTAGCTACTACTTTGGCTTAGCTAAACATAAAATTTACGAAAAATTGTCATAATTGGCTGAAAAATAGTTTCTGTGAAAATTAAAAATGATTGTTTCAAGCTATTTTAGCACGCATTTATCTCATAATAATTTATAGTTTCCTAAATTAATATGCGTACTATAAATTATTGATTGAAAATTAATCGTAAGTTGTCAAATGTTACTCTTGCAAAACCGTCGAAAACGTTACTACCACCTTAATTGACATCTATTAGGCAAACAAATTTTAATCTAATCCGTTTAATCCAGTTTAGGAATTGGCCATAAGTTCAACACGTGGCTGTATGAATTACATTACAATATTTCATTACGATTTACCATGTGTCTACTTTAATGCAAAAGACCGTTTTAAGCCAGGTTCATACCTACTCGTCCGTAAGGACACAGTGTCAAGGACAAGGACACACTTTGGACAGCTGCTTGTAAAAAACTTACGGAATACCTACTTGCGCTATTTTTTTGCATTCGTTCATTCGTTTGCTTATAATATTATTTATGCCAAAAAATTTTTTAGAATTTTTTTTAGAATCGCTTAAAAAACAAAACGATGGGGAGTAGAGGGACAAGAACAAGGACAAGTATGAAACGACGTTAGACTCGGTCTAAAGTTGTTCACTATTTGTCATCCCCGATTATACGGTATGCAAATTATCTCCGGGGTGTAGGTGTTAGGCTCTCTAGGTAGAAACTGTGTGTCGCTGGTATGGAGACAATGCCTCAACAAGGACCTCCCTTTCATATGCATCACTTATTTTTTCTTCAACACAAGCAATAACGTTTTCTTGATTTACGTCACAAGTATTTAATGTGAGACTATTGTTTAGTTTGCAAATGACGTTCAAGAACACACGTTGGCGTTTCCCTTCATGCTGCTTTTCTAATGTGAAGTGATACGCGTTGGAGCTTGGCTTAATCTACACTTCTTCCTAGTTCCTAGCCTAGGTAGGCCGATAAATTTGTATAAATTAATAATGAAGACACAAATAGTACATACCTAATTACTGCTTAGTAAGGGACAGAAAATAAATCCAAACAAAAACTAAGATAAACTAGTTGCCTCCAGAAGGGGCAGGGTTCTTCTCTGTAGATGTTCAACCCTGAATACTAAGAAAACATATGTGGATAGGCATAAGAGATTGAGTCGGGTAAATACTATCGAGTAAATACATAATACAAGAGTATACATATGTAAGGGTCTTATCCAAAATTGGATTTATCGGATTAGATTTAACTTTATTTCGTCAATAACGCAGCGTCAAGTGCACGTACATATGTAATTGGCTGAAACTTGGCACACTTCTAGATATTCCGTGCGAGACGTGTAAAGCAAAATTTCAGCCGCATATTTTTATTTTTTGCTGTGTTATTTTCAAAATTAATTTAAATCTAATCCGTTAAATCCAATTTTGCATAAGGCCTTAAAAGCTGTCGACATTTAGTGGGTAGCTGACGGTAAGGAACCCTCTATTCTAGACAGAGAATTGTGTATTCTCGACAATGGATCAATTCTTTATGTTCAGGGCTTCAAATTATTAGAAAATGAAAAACTAAACTTCTAAAATTTGACTCCAATTGGCCTCCCGTGGGGCTGTATGGTCGTGCAGGGGTGTTCTAGACAAAAATGAACCTCGATTTTGTGTTTAGGTACTCAAACAACTTATAGAACCAAAAATTCCAATTTAAAAAATTTGACCCCTTAAAAGTTCCCATCCTAGGAGGGAGCTGGCTAAGGGTCTTATTCAAAATTGGATTTAACGGATGAGATTTAACTTTATTTCGTCGATCCCAGCGCCAGTTAAACGTAATTCACTGAAACTTGACACACACCGAGATAATGTGTATAAGCCATGTAGAGCGAAATTTCAGCCCGTTATTTTTATTTTGAGCTGTGTTAATACCAAAATTAATTTAAATCTGATCCGTTAAATCTAATTTTGGATAAGGCTCTAAGAAATCAATTACTGTTATCAAAATTGGACTGTTAATTGTGCAACAATTCATCGCAAAGACAAATACACGTAGGTGTTATTACAGGAGAACCACATTTGTCTATTACAGAGGACCACATTTGTCTTTGAAAACATCTGCCAATTTTGTGCACAAAAAAGAAATGGGAGTATGAGGAACAGTACAAAGTGTCAAAACGTCACAGATTTTGGAATAGTCACTAACAACTTCTAAAAAAGCAAAGCATTAATTAGCAACTTTTTATGGTAACAGTTGGTTGATAAGTAAATGTGTGAAGTCCTGTGCCTTGACAGTTTGTCCCGCGATAAGACTAAACAAGTGAATACAAAGCTAGTCATAATTAAGAGGGAAGTGTCGCGAATGCAGTCGATTTTGCGTGACTATAAAACTTTTTCAGTGAAAGATAAGACCTTGTTTTTATATATTCTGAAAATATGGTTCATGGCAAATATTTTCGCAAAGTTTCAGCAAAATTGATGCAGCATACAGTTAGCAGTGAAGTCGCAAATTCGGAAAAAGGACGTTTTGAAAACCTATTCACATTCAATAATTTCGTCACAATTATACAACTTTTTGTTTAGATTCTATATATACACAGACTAAAAGCATATATGCTCTACGTTATGCACACAAATTTAGTGCAAATTGCTTGAGAGGTTGCGGAGTAATAATACCTGTTTGAACTGTGAAACTGTGAGTAAACAGTGAAGTACTCACAGCAATGATGATAAATTGTGAAAAATTTAGACCCTTACATATTTTAAAATAAAAAAACGTACCTTCATTTTTTATTTTTCCTATTTGTGGCAAAAAATTGTGCGTCAAAACATACGTATTTCACAAGCTGGCCAATCTGATATCTGGCTTGATTTTTTTGAACTTTTATGTCCCTATTGTGTGATGTCAGGCTTACAAACGGTGATTGGTTCAAAATATTGGTAAATATTGGTAGTCTAGTGTCTGGCAGTAATTATTTGACACCTTATAGCTAGGGCTGGGCACGGTTACAAAATCACTATCCGTGTACACGGTTAGTTTCGAAGGCTAGTAACCGCGTGTACACGCTAACTAACGGTTACTGCAATTATTCGCGTGTACACGCTAATTATCCGTGTAACCGTGTAACCGTTTACTCGCTAAGTTCCGTGTAGCCGTTTACACGGATACTAACCAGGTAAACAGTTACACGTTTACTAACGGTCACACGGTTACTAAGCGGTTACACGGTTACTAACCGGTTACACGGTTACTAAACGGTTACACGGTTATTAAACGGTTACTAAACGTCGAGATGCAGAGGGGGAGGAATGACCAAGGGAAGATACGAACCACCCATCACTAGATCTGCAGACCAGCAAGCTACCATATGAGCTACTGGGACAATGCTGAGCTGTCAGTATAAATGCCTTATATCTTGAAGAATATAGCTTGCACACACATGCGTATATGAAGTAACACACAGGCTTGCGCACGATTGTAGGCTAATTTGCATAAATCCAACAGCCAAACGAACATTTTTCTTAACGGGTACACGAAGTCGGAAAACGGATAGTGTAACCGGTTACACTATTCGTTTAGAGTAACCGTTTACACTATCCGTTTAGAGTAGCCGGTTACACTATCCGTTTAGAGTAAACGGTTACAGTATCCGCGGTTACTGTGTCTTAACGTGTACACGCTGTAACCGCTAAGTAACCGCGGATAGTGACCCCTAACCGTGTACACGCTAAGCTTAGCGTGTACACGGTTACACGCGTGTACACGGTTCGTACCGTATAACCGTGCTCAGCCCTACTTATAGCATTTTACTAGTTTCTTAGTGAACGTACCATTTCAAAACAAAAAGTTCTCCTTTTGTAAATTGTGAGCAAAACTGCTTTGGCGACACTACCACCTTAAATTCTGGTAAATCCTGTTGGTAAAATAATTTTTCAACTAAGGCTGTCAAAACTGATGTGTTAAAAAGCGACCAAAAAACCGAAAAAGTTTGACTGAAAAACATTGGCATTTGAAAATTTTCCGTATTACGTGGGTTTATAAGGTCCTTTTCATAACATATATTTAATATTACTAGATCAACTTTACTAACTCAAGATAGAATAAACAAATTTTTTATAAAATGCCAGAACGAAGGATCGAAGAGGTAGCTATATCTTAATCATCTGCATTAACTTCAATTTTTTCCTTTCAAAAACGACTTTTATTCTAGAAAAGTTAAAATAAATTTGACTTTTTGTTCCTAATACTGAAATGCGGGGTTTCTTACATTTCAAACATTTGCCTATTTTTTAAACATAAATTAACAAAGTAGTATTTTTGTTAAAAAGCTGAGCACGCTAATGGGTACTATAAGTTACAGAGATAAACGGCCAAGCCAAAAACTTTATCAAGCTGACTGAACTTTTTGCCTTGTAAACTGGAACTAGCTCGTCTTTGGCGTGTCGGTTTGGCTTTGGAAATTAGGGTTGTAAGCTGGAGAGTAATTTGAACAGAAATCTGATTACAGCATTTCCAATAACAACTTAAAAAGACGTTCATCATGTCAACAACAGAGAGTTTAAGATAGTGTAAAAATGTGAAGGCAGAAATCACTGGAAAATGAAATGTCAAGTCAATGTCAAGTAACAGTCTTGGTCACAACGAAATGGTGTAATGTCGCGTGTACGGATTCGCGAACTTTTTTTGTGGCTACTCAAGGCAAAAGTGCTCACTAGGTATAATTGTCGCGACATTCGCGATTACTTACGCACATACTTTGAACTGAAACTGTGTATTTTCGTACGTACTGGTGTTGTCTGGGCTGGCATGTGCGCGTGTGCAAATCTGGGCAAACTAATTTGCATACGCGTGTCTGCCATTTTCCTTTTGTGTATCTCGCTTTGTGCGCGTGGGCAGTTTTTATGTTCTGTTGACCCAGTAGCGGTCTGGTTTTGTTGTTTGCCTCTGTGTAGGCTGATTTTGTGTGGCTATGAACGTTGCCTTTTTTTCCTGCCGCCGCCTCAGCGGCGGCAGGTCTTTATACTGCTTTTTGGCATAAGCTGGCCACGAAGCTGTTTGCATGATTTGCGTGTTCAAGTTTTTGTTTGTCGGGGGCTTATTTTTAAAAGTTGCTTCAGTTGGATAAAAACCGTAGTACAATTTTATTAATTTCAATTGCATTATTGTACAAGTTATGTATGTATTGCTGTAAATGCAATTTTCATGTTTAGTAATAAATGAGGTAGGATTCTGAAGTTTTAAGTTTATGATGCCCCCTTGGCCATAATTTCAATGTGGTGTTGCGGTTTTGTCATTTTTTTAACAAAACATTTCCAGTATCTAATCCAAAACATAAATTTTTGGCTTAAATTTCAAGAAGGGGCGACATGACGTCTGGCATAAAATCAACAATGAATTAAGTAGTTTTGTGAAATAATTAATTCTAATGAGATGAATTATTAACTAATGAATGAAGCAATACTAAAAAATCGAGTGATCGCCGCCAATGATTGCCAATAATACATGCAACCTACACGTCGCAAAATTTCATATTTAACATCATCTTGGAATTCAAAACCTGTATAATTAATGTAATGTCGTTGTCCATGTGCGGCTTTGGGGAGGGAGAGCATTCGTCGAATTGAGATTTCGAAACATTTTTGAAAAATACTATCAAGTATTCGACAATATTACGCGGCAGGGACAAACTTAGTGTAAGTACTGACTGGTAACAGCTGAAAATTACTAAAAAATTTGCATAAAACTGCTGCTTGTTTGTGTGTTAAGTAGTTTTGCCTTTGTGCAGTAAACGGTTTTAGACCAGTTGCATTAACTGTGTCTTAACCTTACATCGGTGTGTTGTGTCCCTTTCTGCTCTGTAGTGGTCACATTTCTCGACAATATTTGGCTGCTCTTTAAAGATCAAGGTCACCCGCGATAGTAGGAACGGGATAGGAGATACGACCGTACTTTTTTGATCACATTTGACCGTACTTTGTTATATTAATGAATCTTGATTAGTGCATGACAGTGGGTCGAGGAAACAACAAATATTTATGTAGAACAGGAAAAACCCAACTTAAACAGTCAGCATTCAGTTCAGTAGCACAAGGTGGGGACATTCAAATACGCCTTTTTACGAGGCCCCCTCAGGGGCTTGTTGTATAAACAGTTCAATAGGCGAAATAGGTCCAATAGGTTAGTAGCTATTGAAATTTTACGTTGCATAAACCGATAGGTAGATAGTCAACAGTCGATAGGTTCTACAGGCAATTTTCAGCACTACTTCGCAGTAGTTTGCAAAAGGTGCGATAGGCGATCGTTGCATAAAAAATCTATCGCCTATTGCACCTACTGAACATTATCCATTTTTGACGATAGGTGTATAGGCTACCTATCGTTACGCAATTTCTTGCACTGCAGATAACTGTCTGTATGATTTTTCGCAGTGTTACAGAAAGGAAACATATCTAACTGTATGCAAAGTTTTGTTACAATTGGCTTCGTAAGTCTCGTGTTATATATGAATGAAAACTTTTCATGGATAATTTTTATAAGTCAGATTACTAAATTCAAATTTTCATCGAAAATTTCAAAACAAAGTTATTAATTTTGAGTTGTCTATGAAAGAAAAATGCATTATGCTTTTCCGTGTTAATTAAAATAATTTCAAAAAATACTATTTTAGTTACCGTATCTTAACAGGTTACAAAATTTCGCAAGCCAATGGCTGACTTACTGCTGCACTGTCATAGTAATTCGTCGAAAAACACTGAATATGATCTACTCATTGATCTTTAAGCACAAACCATCCAACAATAGAGTCCAAACTTAACGTAAAGTGTGTGCGTGTGCGTATAGACTATAGATAGCCTATTGAACTCCACCTGTTGCACCTATTAAATTTACACCTTTGACAATAGGTGTTTTGTGCAACGCAGTTCAATAGGCCTCAATAGTTGAAAGCTAAAGGCATCAAAAGCAGTGGCAAGAGTAGATAATAGGGATCGAATAGGCATAGCCCTATTATGTATGTAGGTTTGGTAATGCCTTCAGTTCAAGCTATGTGCACTTCCACTTCAATATGTACTACATAATGTACGTTCAATATGATCACTCAAAAATAGATCTTCATCCTACCAATAAGGCATTCGATTTTGAAGAAATAACCATTTGGCCAAATTACAGTCTGTTTTAACAGCGACTATTCGCTGAAATACTGTCAGTGATAGTGACACATTAGAAGTAGGTGAAAACATGAGCGGCAGCATAATTGCCATGCCGTCAGGGGTGAGTCAGGGAATTCGTAAACAAGTTGTGTCCAGCTTTTACCTTTTGTTTAAAGTTTAATGAGCTTAATGGTAAAGTCGTTGGCGCTCAAACAAAGGTGCTGACAGGAAGAAGATATTACGAACAAAAATTCAGTGACTCTTTCGATACGTAATGTATGTTATTTAAGAAAAAAAAAGTGAGAATTAGTTTGACCAATACAGGCTGAAGTATATGATGGAGATACCTAAATTCGAAATTTGGGCCTGACGGATTTAGTTATAATTATTTGATATTTCTTTAGTGCGTGCGTACGGGGCTGATAAAGTTATAACATTCACTTTATCATATTGGTCCTGGTTCAAACACTTTCTTAGGCGATGTCGCAGCTCTCAATGTACACGTTTTTTTGTATCTTTTGTTTTTTAAAAGTTTCCTTAGACATGTTTTGACTTTTAATACTTAATAATACTCCAGTCACACTGTTGTTCAGATTTGTTAGACATGCTTCACAAAACTAACCCCATTTTTTGGCCAAAGTAGAACAAGAATCATTTTTTGTTCCTTCTAGAAAAGGCACTATTGAATGGTAGACACCAAGAAAGGAACCTCGTTTCCTTCGAAGTGAGTGGTAGCTTCTCGTGCGCTTGAAGTCCTTTGTGAAATATTACAATTTTTGAGACAACAGTTTAAAAAAGAAATTATTGTAAAAAATATATATGTTGAAAAAACCAAACAAACATACAAACAAAAATAACCCAACACAAACTCGTGTCATGACTTCACCAGTCACTAGGTGGCTCGAAATCTGGGATTGTCAGATTCAAATTCCACTTTTTTGATTGGCGGATTTGGTTATGGGCAGGACAAAATAAAGTAAGGTTCAACTTCGTTTTCAGGGACGCAGTTATAAGTATGACTGCTTGAGGACTGTCCTTAGATTGTATGAGGATGAAGATTCTCTAATCATGGCTGAAAAGAATACCTAAGCAGTCCAAAACTACATACGTCAAGGACAAGGACAGCGAACAAGGACGAGTATGAACCTGGATTTCAAATAAACGATATTGAAATAGAAGAGGAGTCATGCGTGTGTTTTATGATAACGATAAAATTAGTCACCGACGACGTTTGAATTTTGAAAAAATAGAAAAAATATCTTAAATCCAAAAATAATCAGAAGAGCTATATATGTAGGAGCTGGTAGCTAGAGCTAAAAAACTGTTACAACATAATATTGTGTGACAAGTATAAACCCTAATAATAAAAATAAGTGATGGTTATAAAAATACTGAAAAAACGATGCTTGCAATTGACTGACGCAGGTGAGAAAGAATAATACTTTCTGTCAAGCGAATGTGCAATATTAATGCTTCTATTCCACACAATTATATACTTGCCTAGGCAACAGGAGAACTATGTATGTAGAATATAAAGGCAGTCATTATCGGATTAAATTATCATTTGTGCTTTGTGATAAGTTGACGTGAAAGTGGGTGTAATCGGAGAATAGAAGAGGGAAGGCACCATATAAATCAACCCGTACCAACTGCTAGGTAAACTTAGGGTCTTGTTCAAAATTGGATTTATCGGATTAGATTTAACTTTATTTCGTCAATAACGCAGCGTCAGTTTAACGTAAATTATTGAAACTTGGTACACCGAGATAATGTATGTGAGCCATGTAGGGCAAAACTTCAGCCGGCTATTTTCATTTTGTATTGCTCTATTAGCAAAATTAATATAAATCTAATCCGTTAAATCCAATTTTGGACAAGGCCCTTAACCATCTCAGACTGTGGGGGAGGGTTATTTGAAGGATGTCTTTTAATTCTTTAATTTGTACAAAATTGTGCAAGCTTTGACCCGCATCCCAGTTGTGTGAGTTAAACTATGAGGTGAAAAGTTGAGCGGAGTGGAAAAGGCTGTATCAATAGTTGCTAAATAAACACCAGCAGGAAGAAATATCATCTTGCGCACGTCTATTTGATTTCAGGTTTCGCATTTAATGATCTGGAAAAAAGCATTCTTGCTATCTGTTGAGCGATTTTGATAAAAATTAGGATTTTTCAGAATGTAGACGTGTAATCTGAGCGGGTCAGGATTTCTAGACCGATGTGTCTACTCGCTTAAACTCAGTCCTTTTCGTCCGTTACGTCATTTATGACATAATTTAGGTGCAGTCAGAGTCAGCTCTACTGGATAAAGGACTGGGACTAAATCTTAGGGCCTCTTCCTTTACCGGATTAAAGGGTTAATTTTAATCGGAGTAAACTGTTTAAAAATTCAGTTTAAAAATGCCATTCCAAAAATTCCGGCTTATGGGTGGGAGCTACCTGAAAAAGTGAAAATTTTAGGTTCTCCGATTCGCTTCAAATTTGCACACAATGTAGCCCCAGGGAAGGCGCATCGCAGATTTAACAAACTGGAACCAATGCTGTTGCCAATTTTTCACTAGGGGCTTTTTCACTATTTGCCAAAAATTCAATTTTACGTGTAAATCATAGGCGCAAAAAAAGTTTTTTGTGGTTGCAAAGTGTCCCTTTACTCGAAATTTTTGTTAACACTGACGAAGCTGAATTTTTACATGATTCGATAGCCTCACGTCATATCTCAACCTCTATGATCCATTTTTTTAAATTTTTGCCCATGGCCTGAGCAGTGACGCCAAATGTAAAATCACTCAAATTTGGCGTGCCCAAAAAACAGCCAATTTTTCACATTTCGCCCTCGATTTTAGAATTGAAAATACATATAAAAAATCCGGATCATACGATTTTGCGCATGCATGTGGGCTGCTACTATGCCAAGTTTCAGCCTGATTGGCTTGATGTGGTTTGTGTTAGAACTGTCCAACTAAGGGCTACTTTTATGCTTTTTTGTGTACTTTGGCCTATACAATAAAATAAATAAATAAATACACTGACGAACGCACTGAACCAAAAGTGCACCTTCAAGCTTAATTGTTCCAAGAGTACGTAATAGGAAGAGTATGACACTCTTCCTATTATGCCTACGGGCGTGCGTCCAATGCGCAGCGCGAAATAGCCCGTTTAGGTACGGTTTTGAGGGGGGGGGTACCCCCCCCCTCAACTGAAGACCCCGTGCTCAACTGAGGGGGGGGTACCCCCCCCTCAACTCAGCACCCCGTCTTCAGTTGAGGGGGGGTACCCCCCCCTCATTTCAAGACACTGACAAGGACTTTTGTTGATGTGCTGAACTGAGGGGGGGGGTAGCGCAAAGACTTTGTCAGTGTCTTGAAATGAGGGGGGGTACCCCCCCCCCTCAACTGAAGACGGGGTGCTGAGTTAAGGGGGGGGGGTACCCCCCCTCAGTTGAGCACGGGGTATCGAACTGAGTAGGGGGTACCCCCCCCCTCAGTTGAGTACGGGGTCTTCAGTTGAGGGAGGGGTACCCCCCCCCTCAAAACCGTACATAAAAGGCCTATTTCGCGCTGCGCATTGGACGCGCGCTGCTAGGCATAATAGGAAGAGTGTCATACTCTTCCTATTATGTACTCTTGATTATTCTCATCTGACGTTGGGGTGGCTTGGGGGAGTAACATATGTGAAAATAAGCAAAATTGGAGAACTTTGATTTTTGAAACAGACTTAACTTTTACTGGGCTGCTTTTTAATCGGACTAAATGGACTTAACTATGCACTCTAATGTTAAGCGTGCATGTTAAATCCGTTTAGTCCAGTGGTAGTTTTGGAATGGGGTCAGACTAAAATTTAGCCGCAGACTTATTCTAACCTGTTTAGTCCGTTTAGTCAGAATTGTCATTCCAAAACCTCGGACTAAAATAGGTCCAGTCCGTTTAATCCGATAAAGGAATAGGTCCTATAAAAATTTCGAACCAAACCGACATAACGGCCAAATCTAGAACTTCCCCATGACTGAGATGACTCAACTAATATCTGAAATCCATTTACAGCAAGCTTCTTTACCTCGAAACCAAGTTAATTGAAATGAATTAATTCCCGACCAAGTGAACTTGCATCAAACAAAAAGTTGGGTAGATTAAAGAAAAAAATTGAATTCGGGAAAAGTAACTAAGGCTATGGTTGTGAATCCGTTTTGGGAAAAAATATTAGTACAAAAGCAAAATGCGAAGTTCAAAATTGTATATTTCCAAAAAATCGAACTGCAATAAGGGTAAAATTCCAAAGCACTTTTAAAAAAGGCAGTTGAATGTTTGCACAGGGATTTGCATCCAATGCCTTTTCGATAGCAGTCTCATCCGGCTGAAACGGCTATAGCAGTCTCATCCGAATGAATTACTAACAGTTCCAGCCACGACCTATAATCAGTGACGCAGCCCCTAAGAGGGCCTCGTAAAAAGACACTATTATATACTTCAAGGCCTAGTACAGAGTATATACTCCGTGAGAGTGTACGTATTGTAGACAATTGGATTGTTCTTAACGGACAGTTTATTGGAGTATAAGCTAGCATATATAGCACAGATGGGTGCGCCAGACATTAAGGTTGCCTTTGTATCTTTATTGGCTTACGGACACTTCAGGACAAATATTAACTAAACACTAAATATTAATTAATAGTAACATTAATCTAGTGTGAAATATAACAATCCCGTTAGGTATTCAAAGAGATTAGTAACAGCTCAGCATTGGCCCAATAGCTGACATGGTAGAGCGCTGGTCTGCAGAACCAGAGATGGGAAGTTCGAATCCGCCGTGTCGGTTGAATTTCGATCTGAAGTATTCTTTTGAAGATATTGAGAATCTCTCCTCTCTTTCTTGACACTATACTTTAATTTTTGGACACAACTCTAAGCTATGACGTCAGCGAAAGGGTGAGCTCCGATGGGTTAATTAAGAAAAGCGATTGGAGATATAAAATAGTGAAATATGGAGCGCGGTCTTACAAAGTAACACTGAAAGCGCGTGACAAAATACGGGCTTCATATCGTAGTCTCTGAGGATTTAAACTAATTTTGTCAAAAAAAGAATAGTTTACGTGCAAGATAGAAAGTTCTAGGCAAAGTCTAAAAGAAATTCCATTAACTTTCTGCATACATTTGACAATTATTGCTTGTGAAAGACACTACATATTTGCAACTCTTAATAATTAAGTGGATTTACGTCAAGCCTAAGCCCAAGGTGGTATGATAAGCCATTGCACGTGCGCTTATTCATACTCTTATATAGCAAGAGTACATTCAACACTAGAGATATGGGCCAGATTTATCGAAGCAAAATGTTCGTCGTTGAAAATGTTCGTCGTTGAAAATGTTCGTCGTTGAAAATGTTCGTCGTTGAAAATTTTCAACGGCGAACATTTCAATGGATGTCTTGAGCTCCGTTGAAATGGTCGCCGTTCAAAATTTTTTCAACGACGAGCTTTTGTGATTTGTCTTTTAGAACATAATAATGTTCTAAACAAGCATTTTGTTGACGAGCGTAAATTTTTTTTACATGACCACGGCAAGTAATAATTTACCGTATCGGTAAAATTGAGCGCGGCATGCTAGTCATTTTATTTTTGCAGTAGCTCTGTGCCCATGTAAGACAAACTTTCAACTTCGATCGAGTCTTGATTAGGTACATTTGTTAAAATGGCTCGAGAACTCAAACTACTACTACTACTTGCTACTACGAATTATGCGGAAAACGAATTTGCTGTTGAGTGATAACGTTCGACGTACATAGGTGTATGTACATACAGTTTGCTTGTTAGCTCGATTACTTGGTTACTCGATTACTCGATTACTCGCCTTTTTTTCGGAAATTTTGTCCCTGTATTGAATAGAAAGAGGATGCCCCAATTTAGAAAGAATGAAAGAAATGGAGACGCCGGGAATCGTCGAACCCGGGCCGCCTGCTTCGAAGTCAAGCATGCTAACCACTACACCACAAACCCCCGAGTCTCATGTTCCCTAATTCTCAGTTATAACAGGGTCCCCCCTTCGAACATCGTTGCGACCCTGCAACGATACTCGGTCGATACTCATGCTCCCGGGCAAACCCGATGCCTCAAGGGCGGAGCACATTCACACGTAGGCCTCCAAGCCTACTTCATTCACACCACACTCAGGGTTTCCTGGCTTACCCGCAACCACAGGGTTTCTCGATCTACCCAGAACGCTTCCCAACCAAATCCGAGGGTTTTTCGGATTCCCCTTAACCGAGGGACCACACTAGAGAAGCTATGTACACAGTCATACAGCACACAGCACGAGTACCGTAAGGGTTGAAGTGCCAACCTCAACCCAGGGCATGGGGATCCTAACCCACCTCCGAAGACGGTTCGGGGATAAGGCTGTCCTGAGGACCCGGCCCTATCCTCTCCGACCTGTCACTATGTTGAAAGAAATAGGATGCCCCAATTTAGAAAGAATGAAAAAATGGAGGCGCCGGGAATCGAACCCGGGCCACCTGCTTCGAAGTCAACATGCTAACCACTACACCACAGCCCCCGAGTCTCATAGGCCCTAATTCTCAGTTATAACACCTGAACTACACTTTCAAATGTAGTGAAAGCAGCCTTGTTACTCACACTTAAATTTGTTACTTGTTACTTAAATACAGTAATAATTGGGGCTTGTTGACACTCGATAAAATTTTAAATCATACTACTACTACTGTAATATTTTCGCGATTTTCTACGTTTTGCAGATGCCACAAAATACAATTCTTGTTAGGTAAATGTCTTACGTAGGCTATTTTACTGTCGTCACTTTAAAGTAAAGTCCTGACGCAAAAAATGTCGCCAATTTTTTGTGAAAAAAACTGGAATAAATATGGAACAGCAGCATGATACCAAGATTTGTTTTATATATACATTGACAACTGGTTTAAATTTAGCAAAAAGTGTATCCTTATTATTAATCGTAGCACCCAAGCACACAGGCCGAAACGATCCAAGTATACTCTATATAATTCAGGCTGATAGATTATTGATGAAATTACAAAGCTGTCAATTGTCCAGCGTTTATGCGCACAACACACTAACACAGGCATGGTCGCACGCACACACACTCTCCGCGTTGCCTTGTCAGCGCATGCGTGGCTGCTGTGCTGCTCAACACAAGAGCTGGCAGTAATGCACTGAAACTAAGTTAGTTTAGTTTAGTTTTAGTTTGGAAATTTTTTCAACGACGAACAATTTCAACGACGAACTTTAAACGACGAACATTTGTTTTTCAACGACGAACATTTGTTTTTCAACGACAAACAATTGTTTTCCAACGACGAACAATTGTTTTTCAACGACGAACATTTGCTTTTTCAACGACGAACATTTTGTTTTCCAAGGACGAACATTTTGTTTCGATCAATCGGCCATGGAATCTTGCGACTTTGTTAACAAACCGTGATGGGCATACTGTGCAAACAAAGGGTAATTTAATAGGGCTAAACTCGGATGTGGAATGCCTATCATTTGGCTGTACCACTCTGGCCTGTCAATCAATTGAAGTTTCAAATGAAACGGCCTCAAGCGCTTCAATTATTCACCTTCAATTTTCATGAAAGGGTTGATGATGATATTAGCACTGGTTGAAGGATCCTTTAGTGTTGAATTACGTAATTTTAAGGATCCATTTTTAGTTTTGCCGCTGTTCAGTTTGGAAGCAGGCAGTAATGTATTGCTGTAATAGAATTAAGTTTCACATAGAATTATGATTATTACTTAGTGAAGCATCAGACCTTTATGGAACCGTGTGGTCGAGTGGTCAAGTCGTTAGGCTTGTAAACCTGAGTGACATCGTCGATTTCTACTGGACACCTTCTTTCCAAACTTTTATATTTTCAAATTACTTTCTCAGTAAGCCCGGTTCACGCTAGTAGTAAAGAGTACCCAAATCAGGGCCGGTTGGGGACGGGGACGGGGCCAGAATTCTGGGCCCTTTTAATCCGGCTGGAAAAACGTCGTCCCCAACACTCAATTTACTCAATATGGCCCAGAAAACATCGTCCCAACACTTAATCCGGCCCATCCTAGGTCACCCCTACCACTTAATCTACTTAATCCGACCAGGCGTGAGTGGTCCCCGCCATGTAATCCACTTGAACTGGCCCATCGGGGTCGGCCCCAACAGTTAATCCGGCCCAGCGTGGGTGGTCCCCAACACTTAATCCGGCCCAGCGTGTGCTCCCCAGCACTTTAATTGTAATGTTTTACGCTTAGACAACTCAGTTTAACTTCAAGCTTAGACAACTCAGTTTAACTTCAAATTTGACTTGAGTTTTGAATAAACGTCCTAGTTTATTGCTAACTTTCAGGTTGCATCAATCAAAAATCGATGTGCGCCAGAATTTTCGAGTTTTATAACTGGTTTAGATCATAACTCACATAATATTAAACCTTTTTAAACTATTTTTTGCAATCCCTTTTATATGACGGTGGATAGAGATTCTCTATACAGGGTTTTTTTCAAAGACGGATTTCATCATTCTGGCGTCATTTTTAAAATCCTGTCATTTTTATTTTCTGTTCGTCAAAATTAGATTATGGCTTTACAGTACCGGTGCGCTGCAGCAATATTGCTAGTTAGCGTTGTTTTACAGTGACGTACCGAGAAAAAATTTTCGGCCAAAATTTAAAAAATCGGCATTTTTATGAAGTTTATGCGGTTTTTTTACCTGAAGTTTGGCCAAAATTTGTTGAAATCTGTTTTTTTTGGCCAAAAAAGGTGTAAATTGCAATTTTGTTGAGAGGGGGGCGGTCAAAATTTAGTAGACCGATGGCAGGGAAGGGTCCTGCCAAGGGGACGGGGAAGGGTTCCCAAGTTTTGTGCTGTTACATGTGTACTTGTACATGGGGATGGGGTCTCCAACCTAAAATGGAAACTTTTTGCAAAATTTGGATGTTTTGTTGTCATCTGGGGCAAGTTTTGATTTTCGGGCACCTTTTTTTATCTTATATATACTTATACACTTCTTATATATACTTATTGGCATTATTTGATGCTTTTACGAATGGGTGTGGGCATGGTTTGACATGATTAATAAGCTTAGCTGTTTTTCTAATCATAGTCCTTATTATAACTAATGATAATGGTTTTAAACTACCATCGAAACCAACCAAGCCACTGTAGTTGCAGATCAAGTTTGAAAAAAATTGGAGAAAAAATTTTTAGGCCGAATTTGGTCCAATCAGCGTCAATATTTGCTGATACCTTTCGTCAAAGCTTCGTCATTTTTATTTTCACGTTTTT
>JASANF010004059.1:40000-51640 GCA_030248245.1 Trissonchulus sp. WLG1_4 | reverse complement strand
GTTACATTGTTATCGTAATTTATAGCAACAATGTATTCCGACCAGACTGCAAAGTTGATTAAATCTTCCAGCCTTAAACGGTCTGAGATCTTTTCTGTGGTGGTGTTGGCGACCAAAGAACCACGTCATCCTTATTTCCAAACCATACTTTCTGAAACAATAATACCTGTAGTAGCATATAGCAACCTTAGCTAAAAATAACGGAAGGCCATTTTTTCATAAAAAAACGGAGGGGCTTTCCAGAAAAATCATACTGAAACCTATTTCACCGAAACAACAGATAAATATCTTTTATTGTATGCTAAACAGAAAAAGTAGCTTAGATATTAACCTAAAAAAAATTTCAAGTCAAAAAGTCAGACCACCCCGAAGTCGCCCCAAAATTTGAACTCTATGATTTTGCAAAAGTTTTATAATCATCCACGACCTTGCGCGTACTAGCGGACTAGCCCCCGTCGTGCATGCAACAAGAATATATATTCCTGCACCTTGCCACAGTTAAAGATGAGCTGCGGCTTCCGTTTTATTTAATAGAATGTTTACCAAAATAAAACGGAAGTCAATTTTTTATTTTTTTTCTGCGATTCTGGGAGTATACTTTCACGAACTGTTGATCAAACTACTAAAAGAGTAATATTCTAGGTTGGGTAAAAATTGTGAACGTATATAGCTGTAAATAAGCGTTATCGGCCTCAAAAACTAGACTAGAATAACAAATTTATGAAATTCAACGCTTGTAAGACTTTCCTTCTCATTCGGGAGGCTTCACTGCATGGTTTCGCACTCAAAATTAATGGGTTTGCTCTTGCTGGTACGAACTACAAAACCGCTGAAAAGCTTTGAAAGTTCAAAATTTTCTTAGGGTCCGACTCGACTACGTCTGAACCATCTTGGCAATTCTAACAAGTGAGCCTGCCCGATTCATAGTGGCTTGTGAATCAAAAAAACATAGAAGCTCAAAATTTATACATAGCATTTTATGACGTTTCGAGGAACGGGAAAGTCATTATCGAGTCAAAATCTGTTAGTCCCAATTTCGTGTATCGACTCTGGTGTCTGGTCACAAAATTCATAGCATATTCCTACTGTAAAATACTCATTACCGCTTATTTTCGCAATGTACACTACTACGAGACGCTCTTCCTTACGTTAAGTTTGAATACACAGTAGTTTTTTATTAAAGAAGGGTAATATAACTTCCGTTTTTTATGAAAAAATTCCGTTTTATTTAGATAAAACGTTATCGAAAAAAACCGACAATTATATAATCAAGTTTTTCGTAAAACGGTGAATCTCACGCCATAAATTGCGATAAAACTGATAATTAAATTGCTAAACGATAATTATTATGTAAAAATTCACAGATTTACTCATATATTATATATACCTGACAAAAAATATTTGAAAATTTTAAAATCTCCGTTTTATTTATAGCAGGCTGGGGAAAAACCCACACCATTTTTTTTGGGGAAAAACCCACCTCAGTTCTGGAACTAGGGTACGTGGTACAGGTCTAAAAATTTGCCATCGTATAGCACAGTCCCTGTAGGCAAACGTATAAAAGCGGTTTCCGAAAGGGGTCTCGCTGGTAATTTTTATGAGTTAAAAATTGGACCCCCTTATTTTTTACCCGACATGGCTCCAAGGGAGGTGAATTTTGGAGTCTCATTTCTCAGCACTAAGAGATGCGAACTCAAATGTAAAAACACTTTTGCAGAGGACTACCCTTCCTCTATTCATGATCGCAGTGGCAGGTCCCTTCCCTTCTTCTTTCGTACGAGGGGGATCATGACCGAAATTAGACGGGGTAAAAAAACCCATGTGGAGGAAAAACCCCACTTTTTGAAAATGGTCTGGTGTCGAAAAACCTAGTAGCTACCCCAAAAAACTTGGTAGTGCGAAAAGACGTCTATTATCAACACAAATGCGCCACGCATTATGCGCATACTGACACTTTCTTGATCGAATTGTGGAAGCCGGCCTAATAGTCGGACTGTGTCATTTTGAGGTCATTTTGCAGCGGAAAGTAGTTTTCTCTGGTACTATGACCAGTTTTTTTTGTATGTTTTCAATTCTAACCTGTTAATTTCTCTTGTTTAAACGCCAAATAACCGGATAAAGTTAAAATATAGCCGTCACGACCAGTCACACGCACTCACGCTACCATCCAATCTCCACTGGGGGTCGATGGCGTAAAAAGTATATAGCTACAAACACAGATGTACATGGGGAGGTCTGAGGAGGGGGCAGGCGCAGGACCCCCCAGATTTGAGTTTCCGGGGCAAGCCCCCGCTCAGATTTGACCCACCGGGACAAGCCCCCCTCCTTGACGCTGAAAAAAAAGTGACCGAACACTCCAAAATTGCCCTCGATCGCCGTAAAATGCTCCAAAAATGAGCAAAAAGCGAAACATTTCTAAAAATAGCCAAATTTTGCCGAAGTTTTTTTCTTTTTTGGCATAATTTCCAAATTTTTGCGTTTTTGTCCGCTAAGTCCCGGAAAAGTCGGGACAAGCCCCCCCCTAAAGTTTCGAAAATTCTGGGACAAGCAAGCCCCACCCCCAGACCGAGATTCCGTGTACATGTCTGGCCACAAAGTGCAAATTTTGCATGCATTTGCAGCCGTATCGCAACTTTTTAGTTGTTTTCAACGTTTGCAGGCAAAATTAAGATGTTTTGTTTTGTTTTCAAATCTGAAAATTCAAATTTTTATATTGGGCTGCGAAGGGCAGTTTTCAAACTTGTGTACTTTCCCTCAAATGGGTTTTTTCGCCGGCAACTTTTCGGCTTCCCGCCAAAAATCGGTAAGAGATAGCTAAATAAAACCGGTCCCAGCGTTTAGAGCAAGGCTAGGCCTACGACAGATTTTTTTGGTTTCCCCTGAAAACGTATATACAGTCTATGAGTTACATGACGAAATATGAAAATGCGGGTTTTTCCCCGCCTGCTACAGTTAAGGTTGCTAATAACAGCCAGGCGTAAAATGTTCGCAGACCTCCGCCCGCGTAAAATGTTCGCAGACCTCCGCCCCCCCCCTTCCCATATCATATACGTACGTGGTACGTAATTCGTACACTCAGTGACGGCTCTAGGTCTAGGGGGGGCGGTCGCGGCGCCCTAACGTACGCATTTTATATACTGTATATATAAATATTGTAATATACGTCTGTCATGCACTATGTATACGTATATGTATATAATTGTTGATATCATGTTATTATCTATCAGTTGGATTCTAGAATAAGGAAAAGACAAGTCTTAGCAGTATGCAAAGGGTTTGGTTTTTACTAGTGTTGTGTTGTGTAGCACTCCACTGGCGGGGCACAGGCGCGCAGGCTCAGGCAGGCCAGGCCAGGTATCTAACGGGAAACTACGTAGTTACATGGCATTAAATGGCAAATGTGCGCTAGAGACTGGCAAAGGCAGGCAGAGAGAGACTGAGACAGCACAGCCCGTTTGACATGCTCACTTCAATGCCAGCACACACAGCACACAGTTTGATACTCTGCTAGGCCTAGATGCCATTTGGAACTCGCCATATATGGGCGGCCGGAGTATATTATGAGCCGGGGGAGGGAGTCCACACACAATCCCACCAACCAGCCAACCTAGCCTCACTAAACTGGCTTTATATATATATATATATATATATATATATATATATATATATATATATATATATATATATATATATATATATATATATATATATATATATATATATATATATATATATATATATCAGGGATCGACCGGAGTTCCGGTTCCGGTTCCGGTTCCGGTACTTTTTGGTTCCGGTTCCGGTTCCGGTATTTTAAAAGTACCGGAACCGGAACCGGAACCACTATTTCTCTGACAAAGGATTTTGCTCTTAATTTTATGTTGTTCGTCCATGAAAATTTTCCGATAGGCCTCCAACTGACCACAATTGGCCTAAAAATCAAAATTTTCTTCAGATTTTGTTCTGGCGAGCCTCTTGTGACTCTGTAGCTAGTTTAGTCTTCGTCTTGTTTATTATTCTCTTTCATCAAAGCTCATGCGTTCAACATATTGTGTGCTGTACGCGTATATATAAATATTGCATACTTATACATGTACATATACTTTAAATACAAATACAAAATACAATACAAATTTAAATATACACTAGCTTAATACATTGTTATCGTTTGTGCTTTATTGTCTTAAAATGGATATTGTAATATTTATCGTACTAGTATATATATATATACTAGGACTACATACAAATAGCTTTTTATTTTTATTCTAGCATTCTTATGTTGCAGTGCTCATTCTTTATAAACAGTGCTGTGCTTTTTGTGTCCAACTTCTTGTATTACTTCAACTAGCTCAATGAAAGCCGAAGGTCGAAGGTCCTCGGTTTTTTACGCTACACTGAAAAAATTATTTAATCTAATCCTTAAGCCTGATTCACACGAGATAGGGAGGGGGGTCGCGGGGGCCGCGATCCCCCCCTTTTTGGTCCCCTTAAGAAGTTAACCTTAAGGTCAACCTTAAGAAATTGGCAACAAGGGTCCCCCCTTTGGTTTTTATCGCCCCGCCGAAAAAATTTCTTGATACGTCTCCAATTGACCAAATTTTGCCTAAAAATCCAAAAATTTTCGAATTTTTTTTCTGAGGGCGACCCTATCCAGACCCCTGCATCTCTATGGCTGACTACTCCTTGTTATTATCTTTCATCAAAGCCTATGCAAGTCTTTACTGTTCTGATGCCTGCGACTGCTGTCAAAAGTAGACCAAGGTCCCAAAACACAGCACACTCTTAGACACACACATATATATAGCCCACAGGCGCGACACAGTGTAATGCGCATGCACACACTAACATAACACACACACACAGTCACATACACACACACACACACTATACACATCACTGGCGGTCCCAGACTTCAATTTCGGGGGGGGGACGGAGGTCTAAAGAATTGTTTCACTTGTTATAGCCGCAGCCATATCAAGGGCAATGAATTGAGTCTGTTTTTATTAATAAAAGCCAGTGGTGTACTGGTGTACCCAGGAAAAAATGGAGATTTTTTAAATTTTTAGGCCTAATTTGGTCAACTGGAGACGTATCAGAAATTTTTTCCGACAGGAAAATAAACAGACAACTAGATGCAGCATAATATACTCATGTATACGTGCATAGGCTTTGATGAAAGATAATAACAAGGTATATATAGCAACCTTAACTAAAAAAACGGAGATTTTAAATTTTTGTCATATTTTTTTTTCAAAATGGGTCAAAACACACAGTTGATGTATCATAGGAATCTTAATCATATTCAGCTTATGTTAGCATCTAAATTTTTTCTATGAAAAGTCTATTTTTTCTGCAAAAAAGAAAAATCGTCCGTTTTTTTTGATAATGATTTCCCTAAATAAAACGGATTTTTTCAAAAATATAACGGAGGTGATTAAACACCCAATCCCTGCATAAACTTTACTTTTTAGAACTCGAACATCAAGAAAAATCTTTTTTGTTCATCAACATCGTATAATAGAGCACTTCGAACAAGGAATTGTGAAAAAAAATAACAACTAATGCAGACAGCCTTAAACCTGAAACAGTCGATCACCAAAATAAGTGCGAGCAGCTAACTCTCGACTGCAATAACGGGTGGCCGACGAGGATCCTCTGATCGCGTTCAGCGGCTCAATTTATCTCCAAAAGCATTAAAATCCTCATTTCGAAAAATTGACCGCTGGGGACCCTCAATGGGAAATTCCTTAAGGGGGGTCGTGGGGGGTCCAAAAGATTTTCTAAACAAAAATGAATATCGAATTCGCGTTCCTAATTTATCCCCAGAGACGTCAAAAAACCATTTTTAAAAAATTGGCCAATGTAGACCTATCAGGACCCTCACTGTGGGGCGGGAGCGGGACTGACTGTGGATTCATTCCAAGGCTTTTTTTCTCAATAAAGTTAATAATATTCAAAACAGGACGATATAATTGTGATCTAAACACGGATCAAACATTCCGTTTTTTTTCGAGAAAATTTATCGAAAAAAGACGGATGCTGTATTTCGGAGTACACGTCACTCCGAGGGATAAGATTGTGACAGAAGATAGACAATAGTTTAGATTATCATTGTGGTGAGTTTGGGAGTGATTGGATGGATGTTGATGAAAATATGATACTTTATCCAAAATTTCCAAGGTCGATATTCCGACTCTAAATTTGGGTGGTCTGAGAAATTTTAACAAAATTTTTTGAATTTAACTTTTGGAAGCTACTGCACCACTACAAATTAAAATTTAGTCTTTTTTCTACTTTCTCCACGATTTCTGGCTCTGTGTAAGTCATGGACTCTGAAAAAAACCCATCCGTTTTTTTTCGAAAAAACGGAGTTCCGTTTTTTTAGTGAATGTTGCTATATAGTAAGCCACATAGTCGCAGGGGTCTGGGGACGGCAGCCCCCAGGGAAAAATTGGGGTAAATTTTTGATTTTTAGGCCAAATTTGGTCAATTGGAGAAGCATCAGAAAAATTTTTCCGGCCAGACCATAAAAACCATTTAAGGTGGCGCTCACCTCAAAAAGTCATATTTGGCGCTAAGCTCATGCTGTCAGTACTAATACCATTTTGATTTTACATCAAAGAGACCTCAAAAAAACCTATTTACAATACCTTTCAGCACTTTAATGTGAATGTGTCAAATTTTATGACCATGTCGAATTTCCTATTCACACTAATTTTATTTTTGACCTAGCTCAGCGAAACTTCAACCGATTTTGACGATCTTGGTATCAATAGAAAGATCTATTAAAACTCTAGACGTGATTGATCTTCGATTTTTTATTTCTATTTTTGATTTTGCAAAAAAACGATTTTTCAAAAATTCTTTGTGTTTGAGCGACTACAAAAAGTGCTGCGAGCCAAAATTTGAAAATCGAAAAACTTTCACGTCTGCATTTATATTCTTTCTTTCATTGTGCAAATTTTCAACTCGATCGCAATCGGCAGCTGGGACCCAGGTCCAAAAAAAGTAGTCGATTTTGCTACATAAAAATGTAAGGTTTGCCCACACGTTTCACTTTTTCAAAAATTAGACCTTTTCTAGGACTGCATGTTTCCGTTGAAAAAGTTACCAAAAGCCATACTCAATTTTTTGAGAAAATAAATCAAAAATTTGACTTTTTCAAAGATTTATCAGCTTTTTAGGTTTTTCATTTTTGATTTGCATTTTCACGGCTAAATTACTCAGCAAAGCTTCAACGTATTCTTATGTTTAATACATCAATTTAAAGCTAAGAAACCACACATTTCAGTGATATGAGTGATCATTTTATATTGAAACAAAAAATTTTAAGCTACCGTTACAAAATTGTCAAAAAAATTCGAAAAAAATTTTTAATCACAATATGCACATCAAATGAAAGCCCTTTTCATTCTGAACAACTTTTCTTCAAGACATTATGATCAAAAATGCAGCTGAAAAAAATTAAACGCCAAAGTTGGTTTCCCTAAGCGCCACCTTAAATGACCAAAAATACATTTTGTTTTCAAATGGACTCTGACGGCTGACGCTACGAACCGGGGGATATACCCCCGAGCTAGCGTGGTACCGCTGGTTCATAACGCGCAGACTGCCGTAGCCCGAATCGCCACTGTGCCCGTATTGCGCAGAAGATGAAACCTTGGAGCACCTAATGCTCAAATGCCCGGCGCATGAAACGGCCAGAATGCTTATCTATGGAGCTGAAGACCCTATTAAGCAGCTCTTTGAAAACCCAGTCCAAACAGTCGAGTTTTTGCGTAAAGTTGGAGTCCTCACCGGCTCCAGCCGCCTATGACCTATGGCCGGACGTCTGGAAACAACAACAACAGCCCGATCCCGAAAGCAAATCCGGATCCCTAACTTCGATCCCGTTCGATCACTAATATATATACAGGGGCGTAGCCAGGGGGGGGGCAATGGGGGGAGTTGCCGCCGCCCCCCCCCGAAATTTTTTCCGACTGCAATTTTACACAAGGGTCCCCCCTTTGGTTTTTATGGTCCGGCCGGAAAAATTTTCCGATGCGTCTCCAATTTACCAAATTTGGCCTAAAAATCCAAAAATTCCCTAAATTTTTTCTGGGAGCTGCCGCCCCCAGACCCCTGCAACTCTGTGACTAAGTGTTCCCTGCCTTTGTCTTGTATGCAAAGCATGTGCATGTGCATACAGTTGCATTGTGCACTATGTATTTGCTTAATACACTGTTTAGTGTATCGTTTTAGCGGTTTTATTGTTACAAAAATGACATTTTCAGCAGATTTACAGGTTTTAATGTCAAAAAAATTTTGAAAAAATTGTGGATTTGTTAGTTTTTGGATCTTTGTCGGCCGACAATTTTTTGTAATTTTTGGTATTTTGAGCTCTGATTTTGCATTCGATGCTCCTGCGGTCAAAAATTAGCGTTGTTTTTGACCGAAAAATGCGAATGTGTAAAAATGCGAATGTGTCGTTTTTTGCGTTAAAATAGCAATTAAGGTGCGCAATATATATATAGCAATTAAGGTATTAGCAATATATATATATTAGCGAACGGACGGAGGCAGGATTTTTGCTCCGGCCGGAGCCGGAGCCGGAGGTAAATTAATTTGCCGGAGCCGGAGCCGGAGCCGGAGCCGGAGCTAGATCGAAATTGATACCCTTATGATGAAAATTTTTCTAATGTTTAATAAAAATCTATCATCCATCTTCTACTACGATATGTTTACAACGACTTCATATTGATGGCCAAAATTTGTATACATGTATATATGCAGTGGCAGTGGCGTTATATTGCATGCATGCACTATATATTGCGTTGCACTCACTATTATATGAACAAAATGTAATTTTGGTCATTTTTATAGGTTAAATAAATGCACTGTTGCGGGGGTCCTGGGGCGGCAGCCCCCAGAAAACATGGAGATTTTTTCAGTTTTTAGGCCGAATTTGGTCAACTGGAGACGTAACAAATTTTTTCAGACAGGAAAATTAAAACCAGAGATGGGAAGGGGAACGTCACGTCAAACAGTGTATGTATATATATTACTCAAGTAAATGCAGCTTAATGTACTCTTGTAGACACGCATAGGCTTTAATGAAATTTTTTCGACAATTTTTATTTTTAGGCCAAATTTGGTAAATATTGGAGACGTTTTAGAAATTTTTTCGGCCGAGCGATAAAAACCAAACTGGGGACCAAACCAGGTTCGACCAAAAGGGAGGTTCTACCCACTCCCCCGCTATGCCCTTGCATGCATATGCTTTTGTGAAAGATAAAAGCAAGGAATACTAAGCCATGAAGTTGCAGGGGTCTGGGGGCGGTAGCCCCCAGAAAAAAAATTGGAGAAATTTTTTATTTTTAGACCAATTTTTGTCAATTGGAGACCTATCAGAAATTTTTTTCAGCCGGTCCATAAAAAACCAAAGGGGGTCCCTTCAGAGCGGTGAGCAGAATTTGAGCAAAATTTCAATTGTGATGAGCAAAATTTCAAAATCGTGAGCATTTGCCCCGTATTTTGCCCAAAAAAATCCCTGTGCTGAAATAAAACACAAAAGCGAGGAACATTGAGTTCACAAAGTTGCAGGGGTCTGGGGTCGGCAGCCCCAGGAAAAAAACTAGCGATTTTTCCAATTTTTAAACCACATTTGGTCCATTGGAGATGTATCATAAATTTTTTACGACAAGAAAATAAAACAAAAGATGGGAACATCAGATCGGACAGTATTACACAACTAAATGCAGCCTAATGTACTTGTGTATTCATGCATTGGAAAGCACCAAATGTGGAAGTCTCGAGGTACCTAGCCATTAACCGACAGGAAAACATAGTCAGGGTGTGGCAGGGGTGTGGGGGCGGCAGCCCCCAGGAAAAAAGTTCGAGGATTTTTTGATTTTTAGGTCAAATTTGGTCAATTGGAGACGTATCAGAAATTTTTTTCGGCCGGGCGATAAAACTAAAGGGGGGACCCTTGCCACTCTTTCTGCAATCTAGATGAATATGAGTCGCTCAGAAAATTTACCTCCGGTTCAGCATCCGGCTAATTTTTGGATGGCTCCGGCCGGAGCCGGAGCCGGAGCCGGAGGGGCCAAATCCGGCCGGAGCCGGAGCCGGAGCCGGAGGCTCCGGCCGATCGCTAATATATATATATATATATAATATATAAAATATATATATATATATATATATGATATATATATATATGTATATATATATATATATTAGCGATCGGCCGGAGCCTCCGGCTCCGGCTCCGGCCGGATTTGGCCCCTCCGGCTCCGGCTCCGGCTCCGGCCGGAGCCATCCAAAAATTAGCCGGATGCTGAACCGGAGGTAAATTTTCTGAGCGACTCATATTCATCTAGATTGCAGTAAGAGTGGCATGGGCCCCCCCTTTGGTTTTATCGCCCGGCCGAAAAAAATTTCTGATACGTCTCCAATTGACCAAATTTGACCTAAAAATCAAAAAATCCTCGAACTTTTTTCCTGGGGGCTGCCGCCTCCACACCCCTCCCACTCTATTGGTCACTGTTCCTTGTTATTATCTTTCATCAAAGCCTATGCATGTCTATAAGAGTCTATCTATACCTTATGCTGAATCTAAATTCTCTGAGCGACCCATACTCATCTAGATTGCAGAAAGAGTGGCAAGGGTCCCCCCTTTAGTTTTATCGCCCGGCCGAAAAAAATTTCTGATACGTCTCCAATTGACCAAATTTGACCTAAAAAGCAAAAAATCCTCGAACTTTTTTCCTGGTGGCCGCCGCCCCCAGACCCCTGCCACACCCTGACTATGTTTTCCTGTCGGCTAATGGCTAGGTACCTCGAGACTTCCACATTTGGTGCTTTCCAATGCATGAATACACAAGTACATTAGGCTGCATTTAGTTGTGTAATACTGTCCGATCTGATGTTCCCATCTTTTGTTTTATTTTGTTGTCGTAAAAAATTTATGATACATCTCCAATGGACCAAATGTGGTTTAAAAGTTGGAAAAATCGCTAGTTTTTTTCCTGGGGCTGCCGACCCCAGACCCCTGCAACTTTGTGAACTCAATGTTCCTCGCTTTTGTGTTTTATTTCAGCACAGGGTTTTTTTTGGGCAAAATACGGGGCAAATGCTCACGATTTTGAAATTTTGCTCACCACAATTGAAATTTTGCTCAAATTCTGCTCACCGCTCTGAAGGGACCCCCTTTGGTTTTTTATGGACCGGCTGAAAAAAATTTCTGATAGGTCTCCAATTGACAAAAATTAATCTAAAAATAAAAAATTTCTCCAATTTTTTTTCTGGGGGCTACCGTCCCCAGACCCCTGCAACTTCATGGCTTAGTATTCCTTGCTTTTATCTTTCACAAAAGCATATGCATGCAAGGGCATAGCGGGGGAGTGGGTAGAACCTCCCTTTTGGTCGAACCTGGTTTGGTCCCCAGTTTGGTTTTTATCGCTCGGCCGAAAAAATTTCTAAAACGTCTCCAATATTTACCAAATTTGGCCTAAAAATAAAAATTGTTGAAAAAATTTCATTAAAGCCTATGCATGTCTACAAGAGTACATTAAGCTGCATTTACTTGAGTAATATATATACATACACTGTTTGATGTGACGTTCCCCTTCCCATCTCTGGTTTTAATTTTCCTGTCTG